>JAVCKZ010059508.1:0-15746 GCA_034780755.1 Lepetodrilus elevatus
TATTTAATATATGTATGTTCTTTATGTCACATAATGTGACTTATGAGAATAAAATGAACTGAACTGAACTGAACTGGGAGTCGTAGTAATTGGAACTGGTCACTTAGTTTGTATTGTCTTAGCCAAAATACCTGACCTTTAATTCAATGGGGGTAATTAGTTATCTTTTTTTTAGCCTAGTGGATTTTATTTTTTTAAATCAGTCTTTTAAATTATCAATTTTGTTTTGGAAATCAATGTGATTGCAGCCAACTATACAAATTCATACAGTTTAAATATATGAAAAATCATGACACTTTCATAGGGATAAAAACTAACTATAAAACGTACTCGCTCAAATAATGATACAAATAACAAATGTTTACAAAAGACATGAATTCCTACTCGCCCTAAGGATACCTTTAGCATTGGGAGAAATGGCGAGTGGGCGAGTGTTAATTGCAAACCCTGTAACTTTCTAATAATTCACAATAATTATTTTATATCTTTACATGTGGATCTTGAGGTGTGAACTCAGAGGTGGGTGGGAACCTTTCACATTCATTTTTGTTCCCAAAACGTTGTCATTTATACATTATATCATTTTTGTTTCGCTCTCTCTACTGCACAGGAGTATCAGAAGTCGGTCATTCAGCATACGAAGTATTAGTAAGAATACAGGAGAGGTGCGTACATCTATTTATCTTATTTTATGACTGTTGATGATTTAGTCATCTATTCATCTATTTCACTTCTGGAACAGAACTACAGGAAAAGGTCTTAACCCTGCTGAATAAAATCAAAGTGTTCTATTTCTCCATGTGATCGGGCAAGTTAACTCGCCTTCAGCAGGGAGAGGGTTAATGTGCTTTGAAAATGTGGAAAGATTTCTAACAGAAAATCTGAAACAATAGATATGATAGCAGATGGGAAATGAGTAGTGTAGATATATTTACAATCCCCGACACATCAGCAGGGAGTCCTATTATTCCATATTTCACCATCTCCAGTAACCATAGTAACCCTGTCTTGATTCCCGCTGTAGAGTTACGACGCTGTGGGTGGCGACGGGAGGAAGTACCACCGACGTCACATGAGCAGTACCTCGCTGAAACATCTGTACGAGGGACCCATGAAGCGAATCTACGATAGCATCGAGCTGGTGCCAACCAGTGCAGCAGAAGCCAGCAAGTAGGCAGACAGAATAGGGCACGACATAATCATAATACTAATAACAATAACAATAATAATACAAATAATAATAACAATAATAAATAGTAAGTAACTATAATAATATTAATAAGATAGGCAGCCAATTTAATGTAAAATGATGACATTCTTTCATACACTTGATGACAATTGTGATGCTATTTGTGTATAAGATGGTGGTTGACTGGTTGTGTGACTGGTTGTATGACTGGTTGTGTGACTGGTTGTATGACTGGCTATATGACTGGCTGTGACTGGTTGTATGACTGGTTGTATGACTGGTTGTATGACTGGTTGTGTGACTGGTTGTATGATTGGCTATATGCCTGGCTGTGACTGGTTGTATAACTGGTTGTATGACTGGTTGTATAACTGGTTGTATGACTTGTTGTGTGACTGGTTGTATGACTGGCTGTGACTGGTTGTATGACTGGTTTTATAACTGGTTGTGTGACTGGTTGTATGACTGGTTGTATAACTGGTTGTGTGACTAGTTGTATGACTGGTTGTATGACTGGCTGTATGACTACACATATGACTGACTTCCAGGGCTATGGTTGGAGGGAAGAGTCTGTCCGAGAACTACGCCTTTACCGGAATGCATCACATCTTTGACCAGCACTCCGCCTCAGGTAGCTGACCCATTCTGTGTGTCAACAACTCACCTTTATAACAGATTTCAGCTTAATATCATGTTACACATTTATTGAAACACATTTAACTTTAAGGTATTTTTAAACCACCCAGTATTGCTACTGTTAATGTTGTTATTAGAGAAGTACAAATTTGGTGATGTTCAGCATCGTATCTCGGAGAGGAAATGGGTACGTTGAAACTTGGATCTATCATCATTGATATGGAAACTAGCACTCAACTCTGCCCTGTCATTGTGAATGTGTACAATAAATCTGCAGTCGCTTCAGGAGACACATTCACTTGCTCACTCAATCCTACCAAGTTTCTCTAAATGTATGATGTTCTGTTTCAGTTTCCAGTGTTAAGTTTGCCCATGATGACAAGTCACGTGTTGCATGTTCCTCATTGGATGGCACCCTGTCAATCTGTCAGCTAGTCCCGCCCCCTGCTACTGTTATTTGTATGCTGCGTGGACACAAGGCAGGCGTTACAGGTATATAACTACGAGTGCTAAGATTCTCTGTTTGAGACACTCTCACTTTTAAAAGATTTTAAATATCTTCTCCATATCTTTCTGAACTTATCACTAACTGTGAAGAGTCATAGCATATGAGTCATGAGTCACTATTCAAATATAATCTACAAATGTCTGCAAGGAAAATGTAGATGTTCACGATACTCTCCCATTTTCTGTGCAGACTTTGCGTGGTCGCTGTCAAACGACGTCATTCTGTCGGTGTCGATGGACGGCACTGCACGGCTGTGGAAGGTGTCGGCGGGGTCGTGTATGCGGATCATGGAGGACCCGGGGGGTGGCGAGCTGCACTGCTGTATCTTCCAGCCACTCAACAACAACATGTTCGTCGTATCCTTCCGCAAAAGTGTTATATACCAATGTTCTACTTCGTTATTCCCAGCTGTTTCACATTTTATTTTATATTTATATTACCGTATTTGGCAATATCTTTGTTATTTAGGTCTGGTATTGGTATATATTTAGAGCAAATATTCCATTAGCATTATTATATGGCTATAATATAAATAATAAAATTAATTAAACATAATTCTTCTGTTTATTTATTGTCGCAAATGGGTGAAAGATTCCCGCAGCAACGTTAAACTCCATATTCACTCACTCTGTTTATTTGTCGTAAACAAAATCCAACAATGTGACAAAATGAATTGTTGAATTCTTTGACTGAAGTACAGATTGGAAACAGTCGCGGCAATGTGGAAGTTATGAACATGTCTACCGGGAAGGGATATAAGGTCAGTCTGTGGTGAAGGAACAACCATGTCTGTGTTCCTGGGCCCGTATTCTCGAAACGTCTTTGCTAAGAACTTCTTAGTGAGAAAAAATCTTTAAAAAAATTATCATAAGCAGAAAACCAGTTAGGCAAATTCTTAGTACTTATGAACTGAGAATACGGTCTCTGATGTTTATTATCCAGTGACGATTTTCTGTATGGTCCAGGGGGAGATAACCTGAATTATCTGCCCTTTGACCACAATTTAAAAAAACTTAATTTTAAAAGTAACTGTTCAAATTGCCCATGTTTCTACCACTGAAATGTATTCTTCAATCTTGTAATTTGTCCAAATATATCATAATTCTTGTATAATCTATCTATTATTGCACGAATATATATTTAGTTGAATGTGATGATTTGTTGTCAGGGAGGCAGTGGCAAGGTGATTGGTCGAGTTCACTGCCTGGCATTCGACTCCAGTGGTCACATCTTGTGGGCGGGTGATGAAAGAGGTTCCATTTTCTCCTTCACGCTGGATGTCGCTACAGGCAAACTGACGAAAACACGGCGGTCAGTGAGACAGTCGTTGTGTGTCTGCATGCAATTGATCCTCAATTAGAATTAATGTACAGGAGCCCGTTATATTTTGTTAACTTTGTTAGGAATAATCACATCTTTTAAGTACAAGCACAGGGGCCTGTTCAGAAGGGCGAGTTTACGCAAGTTATTGCGTGACGTCACATATGAAGGATGAAGGTTTCCAAGGTGATTTCACACGTGTACTCACGGGTTCACGCTCTCCTGAACAGGCCTCAGGTATGTGTGTGTGTGTTGGATATTGCTACACTTTATTATGAAGTTATTCCTTTCAGGTAGAATCATGTTAGATTTTGTTAAATTTCTTATGAACAGGTTTTCGTTTTGTTTATACAACTCAACTACTTCAAATTAAGAACATAAGTTTGTTTACATTACGTCTGCTCCTTCAGGATAGCGGTGTGCGAGGGTCAGCCTGTCACCAGCATCTCCGCCCGAGCCTGGATCAGCAGAGAGGCCCGAGACCCGTCTCTCCTCGTCAACTGTTGTCAGAACTCCCTGTGTCTCTTCAGGTAATCCCCACTTACCTACTGTTAGCAATGTTACCTGTATTTCTCATTCAGATATTACCAGTTGTACACTCCAATATTCCTTCTCTCCTTATCAATGAACTTTAATCTCGAGAGCATTGTATAATCAAAGTTAAATATTCCAACTTTTCCAACGTACTGCTCCAATCTAGTTCAGCCAGCTAAATGTTGTGGTAAATGGCCCCTCTTTACTATCGGACATTCAACTCTGGCTATACCCAATGCATTCAATAATAAAGAGGGCCAGTACCACAATGATTAGCTAGCTGAACTATGCTTCAATCCTATCTCTAGTATATAACTGATCCACAGACAGAGGCAAACATTAGAAGAAGTACGTGTCTGTGTTTCAGGATTATAAGTGACGATGGTGCCCTTCAGTTGAAGAAGACGTTCCAGATCAAGCAGAGGACGCATCACCTCAAGAGCACCTTCTGTCCTCTCATGTCCTTCAGACAGGGCGCCTGTGTCGGTACGTAGCCCCAGTGTCCAGACACAAGTCTGGTACTTCCTCTCACAAGTCTGGTACTTCCTCTCACAAGTCTGGTTCTTCCTCTCACAAGTCTGGTTCTTCCTCTCACAAGTCTGGTACTTCCTCTCACAAGTCTGGTTCTTCCTCAGTGTAGCTGGAGCTGCTAATGGCCCCATTCCTTTCAACTGTGCGAAGAATGTTCTCAGATAGATACAGTTCTGTGTGTAGTGTGGTGTGGTGTGGTGGTGTGTGTGTTTCTAGTTCATTTTCTCACTTTGCTGTACAATTATTGCAGCATTACGTTCCATGTCCTGTGGTCCATGTTCTCAACAGGGGTGCGTTCAAGCTGGAATACGTATCGATATGTATTGCTACAGAAACCGTTCAGCCAGCACGCATAGCAATACGTATTAATACTTTTCACTACAGGTCTGGAGGCTGTGCGCTGTGTAGGAAAAGCAAGATGCACGAAGCCGTTCAACGAGGGAAAAGTATTGTATTCATGTATTCTAGCTTGAACGCACCCCAGATGTGTTATTCCACTTAGCCAAAGGGATAACCTCACTGGCCGAGACCATAAAATATGACTACATGTATTTATTCCATGTTCTCAGCCAATGCAGTGTTTTATGTTCCAGTCTCCGGCAGTGAGGACATGTGTGTCTACTTCTTCGACGTGACCAAGGAGTCCAAGTCTTGTGTAAACAAACTGCTGGGACACTCGGCCCCCGTGTTGGATGTCTGCTTCAACTGTGACGAGAGCCTGTTGGCCTCGTGCGACGCCCAGGGTCTCGTCATTATCTGGAAGCGAGAAGGAAAACAAGGGATGTTGTGAACATCTGTCCTCCGATTATACATCTCGACCTCCTCCATGGTTAGAATCTGTTCAGAGAGGAGGTGGCTGGTTCGAGCCCTAGTCACGTCATACCAAGACATTACAATATGTTACTTGTTGTTCCCCCAGAGAAGAGAGCAGATGGCTGGTGCAGATGGCTGATTCAAGACATTAAAATAAACTTGTTGTTACCCCAGAGTGGATCTCGGGATAATGCAATGACTGGTCAGCTCAGATAGCAATTTGTTTACTGTGAGAGGATATTCCAGTGAGCTAGTACCATCAGCTGGTTGAAATCCAGCCTGGTTCAAGCAGGGCATGTGCACATCTTGAAATAATCTTGAAAATGCTTCTTAAAACACTGATTCAACAAACCAGTCAACTGATATGCATCTCAGAAAGATATGCATTTCAGTTCAGTTATAATTGATAACTGTTTATACATTCCACATATTTTTGTATGTTACGTTTAACAAATGCCTGAAGTAGGTGTATAGAATAATTTATAAAGAAATCAACTGCATACATATTTTCTTGTTGTCCGACCTTTTAATATGTCAACAAGCTGTGACTATGTACATTTATAGTTTATCCAGTACTTGACGTAGGTAATACATGCATTCCACCTGATCCTATGTAAAGGCTGCCTGATGCTGGAACTAGATATGTGAAGTGTGACAGAATATACATGAGGGCCCGTATTCTCAAAACTTCATGTCCTAAGAAGTTTGAAAGTCCTAAAAAATTGCCTAACCTATTATTCTGCTTGTCAATTTTTGTAAGAAGTTCTTAGTTACGGAGTTTCGAGAATACCGGCCCTGCTTTTTATCATCTTGCATGGGTGAACAATTGCCTGTTTAGACTCGCTACAATGTTAGTGAATACCCTCGTACATATGTTTCAGATCCACTGGTTAATGGAAGTCTGTGATACACACATACATGTGTTGTGATAATCGCTCGTATATTGTGTTGTTCTACACTAACTGTTGTCATGTTAGTATTTGTAATCTCATTTACGGTTGTATCATGTCATATTTGTTTTTCCTTGTTACATATCCTAATATTTTATAAACATTTTAACCATTAAAGTGCTAAAAGAAATACAGATTCCTACCAACTTTTGGTACAAAGTATACAAGTTTGTATTCACATTTGGTCATGTAACAACTATTAGAATGCGTTAACGGTGAAATTCCAAAGGAATGGTGTTGGACAAAACAAGTAGAATTACACCAATACATTAGCAAATGTTTTTAATTTGTTTGATCAGTGTCAAGTGTATGCTACTAATTTCCATATTTGAGAATATTGTCCATCTCGAAGCCATTTTTGTCATAGCAGTATCCTTGTACGATATGCATTCCATTGTTTATTCATACTGTTTATAGGCCAAACTGTGATTTGCAATATGTAGATATCTCTGATGATGTTATTTCCTTGTTTTCTATATGTCTACAGTCATGAATAAAATTCATGAAAGTTCCTTCATAGTTCGATTCCATTTATCACCCCAAACTATAATGGGCAATGTTCAGCTGTCTGTGATGGGCAATGTTCAACTGTCTGTGATGGGCAATGTTCAACTGTCTGGCAATGTTCAACTGTCTGTGATGGGCAATGTTCAACTGTCTGTGATGGGCAATGTTCAACTGTCTGTGATGGGCAATGTTCAACTGTCTGTAGCTGGCAATGTTCAACTGTCTGCAGCTGGCAATGTTCAACTGTCTATGATGGGCAATGTTCAGCTGTCTGTAAATGACAATGTTCAGCTGTCTGAAAATGGCAATGTTCAACTGTCTGTAATGGGCAATATACAACTGTCTGCAACTGTTCAACTGTCTGTGGTGAGCAATGTTCAACTTTGCATTTGGCAATGCTCAACTGTTTGCAAACCTGCAATGTTAAACTATCTAAGTTGGGCAATGTTCAACATAATCATCCTGCTTGTGTGCAGCTTTGTCAGAGCAGCTTTCCGTGGCAGCCAGTCAATGACAGAAAACTGAACGATTACTAGCGCCGACAGTAAGTAGGTTTATTGGCACTTGGCTTACAGTGTTGCTGAGATACATATATCTGATAATAAATATGAATAAGTAACTATTAACATCCGTCATTGGTATATAAATCACTGATATGTCACAAGGGGATTAACATTGAATATTACATCAATGTCATAATAGTGAAATAATCATAAATAATGTAAAAGTGGAATAAACAAAATAAACAGGTTTCTGATATTGGATGTTTAGCATCATGTGAAAATTTAGGTCGTAATAAATTTAAACTGGTTTTCATTTTTATATTAAACCAAAATAGCCATTGTACAAGTAACTATATTAACAATTATTCTCAGTAAAATTAAAATTCACTAAATTCGGTTTACAATCAGAAATGCTTCCACGATAGACATATTTCCACGATAGACCAGTTAAATAATGTGACAGGTATAATGTATTTTAACCTCCCTGCTGGGCATCTCCAGCAGAGGGTTAAGAGTACATCCAATGCTGGACATCCAATATTCACAAGCTACGGTACAAATAAAGCACAACCTATGAATGGAATCCATTTAAAACAGTCGGTGATATGAATAGGACGATATAAAAAACACAGGTTAAATACAACACAAATATGTAATGTTAATTGAAGCCACTGCCAAGCAAGAACCTACATAAAGTGGTTTGCCAGGAGTTTGTCGGAGGTTTGTACTGTAACACTGTGGTAAGATTAATTTTAAATATTAAACTTCAAGTAAGTTTGTATATTGCAGTATTTCCAAAAAGAAAGTATATATCACTAGTGTAAAAATGCATCATCCACTATATTTAACATGAAAAAGAATAATTAATACATGCATAATTTAATTAATGTACAATTCTGAATGTACTTCTGAAATGTAGTGCAATCTAAACAAAAGTTCATTGTACAGTAGACCTCGCATATACCGGCCTCGCATTAACCGGACCCTCGCATATAACAGACTGAATCTGAAGTCCCGATCCCGTTTAACGCTAATTGCGGCATATGCGTATAATGGACTTTGCATATAACGGACAGAAATAGCCGGTCCAATGAGTCCGTTATATGCGAGGTCTACTGTATATGCAATTGTCAAATACTAGTTCCAATTGAATAAATCCTTTAAACAAAACATAGCACATTTCTTTCTTGACTACAGTAATTAATTGGAAGTGAACTATTCAGTATCAATATATAATTTCACAAGCAGTGTTAGCTCTCAGATTACAGTGTATGACAGCATGAATGAAGCATGGCATCTAGGATATCTATATCAGCAATTTCCTTCCAAACTATTGTGTTGGACTAAGATAACACAAATCTAAAGGCAATGACTGCTTCAATGTTTCCTACAACTCAACTATAATGATTGCTTTGTATAACAATATTGCACAAATAACTACTTGAAAAACAACAGGATTGCAGCCAATAAAATAATTAACATGGGTAAAATAATCACAACTCAAATCAAATTAACAACCCCTTTTCATGCACTATTTCGTCTTAATTGTCTGTATTATGCACCGATGACAACCATTTTGAGGAGAGTAGGGTGAGAATACATGCGGTACCCAAACAATGCTACATTGTAACATGTAGGCCCTCATCATTTCCAGTATTCTTACATGTTACAATAGTCTGAGCAAACTATCAACTAGTACCAGAAATCTGTCATCAAAGAGCCGATATCGACCAAGTGAAGCTAGATACAACATCGCAAAAATGTTCAAAATTTACAAATTTTACATGATGGACATGAGCAAGATATTAACACTTAAAATAAAGATGTTATGAAAATATATTCTACCCAATCGTAATAATGGTAATACTGTACATACTTACATAGAATAACTCAAAATGGGGGAGACAACTACATTTCACGTCCTGTAAAAGTCAGCTTTTGTAAGCACGACTAATGCAATTGCAAAGCTGTATCTAAAACTGCATTCACAACATCTGATGCTACGAGAGAAATATACACTCTAGTTAGTTTTCTGATACCATATAAATCTCAAATAGTAATTACCGGTAGGTAACTAGTATTCTCTTCTTTTTTTTTTCATTTAAGACATCTATGACATAACAGAAACAGATATCAAATTCCATATTGCATATTCAACAAAATGGGACCATCTTGTGATAACTTGATGAGATTTGCTATATACAGAGAGGTCTATACACCATGATTTGTACAGGAGAGATATAAATATCTGCAAAAGTGAATACATCATTATAGGATTTCAAACTACGATTGGTTTTCTAATTTGTACCTATACATCAGACAAGCACAAGTATTGGACAAAACATGAATATCAATGTATTTTTGCCAATCCGGATATGATGAAGTACCTATAAATGCTAAATATTATTAAAAAACATCGCATATACTGCACACATCGTGAAGGAGGAATGGCGTTAGTCGTTGATTTGTATTATTGAGATAATCACAGCAAAACTTTACAAAATATTAATTCCTATATATGATGCATATTATAACAATAAATTTCATTAACATATATTTACTGAAACATTATAAATGGTATCTGGAATATGCAAAAGCTTGAAACTAGCTAGTCCCGGGTGAACCTATGTTTTACATGATTCTTGATATAATTATCTCTATCTGGTAGATTCCATTGGACATGAAGGGCAGACAAAGCACGCATCCACTAACATTGTCAGTATGTTGTCAGGGAAGCATTCTCATCATCCGCTAACATTGTCAATATGTTGTCAAGAAATCATTCTCATCTCATTCTCTAAGGTTAGAGATGTATGCACATTTACTTCTACTATTTACATGGAACTGCAGCAGTCTATTAGATACATTGGACAACTGGGTGTGTGCTGCTCTATGCTGGTATACGGTCATGGTTTAGACTACATTAAGGTGGGTCTTGTCAAACTGATAATATCAAGGTGCACAGAGCTAACGTCTTGACGACTGTATTACTAACTTATAACAAGTGGATTTCATTGACATCCCAAATGAATTTGAGGTAAGGATGAACATGACATCATTAAAAAGGGAAGAAAACCAATGTTGTTAAACCCATGAATTGCTCGTCACCATAGTAGTCAAACCATTGAACTATCATAGTCAAACCATTGAACTATCATAGTCAAACCATTGAACTATCATAGTTAGGAAATTGTTGCCAAACCACTTTTTTTCATAATGGGTATCAATGCAATGACACTATTAAAACAATGTAACATTACGGACTACTATCAACATTTTTTTTTTATTAATATATTTTAATTTATATACTAATTTACATGTTCTAAGTCTTTGATATAGTAATGAATGATATAAATTCAGAAAGACAGTCGAGTTGTTTGAATGATGTAACTAGAAGTCCAGAAGGGCTGCTGTATTGTCAGTTTTGGGCAATTCCCTGTCTGTAGTTGGAGCCGGATTACTTTGACTGTCCACCACTGGAGCCTCCATAGGCCACCGTTCCTTGACATGTCCTGCATCACCTGATGAAGTGGTCGTAAAGTCCAGAAGAGAGTCGGACACATTTGCTGAAGAGCTGCTCAGGCACTGGGTCTGTTGTGAAGTATCCAGACTGTCAGAGAAGGTGAAATCTGACAGAAGACCAGAGTCTGTTAGAGTAGTCTGGTGTTCAGATTCCAGATGACCAAACAAGTCTCCGAGCTGGGACATTTCTGTTTGCGGGACAGCTTCCTGGGAGACTGCACTGAGGTTGAGATGGGTACTTTCTGCTTGAGGACTTGGTCCACCGTAGGTCATGAAGTCAAATACATCCATGCTTGCAGAATCTGATCCCTTTACATCTTCTGTTTTCAGCGATCCAGTCACAGTTTGTTCTTCAGTAGGAAGGATGTCTAATAATCCATCAGCAACGTTCTTGGGGACTTCAACTGAGTTTGAAGCATTAGCACTCTGTTCTCCTTCCATCATACCACCAAAGAAATCAAGTTGTTCTGACACCATTCCACTTGTTTTTTCAGTGCTGAGGCCCTTGCTGCTGTTGTCTGTGAAGTCAAACAGGATCCCTCCTGGATCAGTATGATGTCCTGTTTCATCACTTCTGTCCTTGTTTTCTGCATCAGCTTCTGGGATGTTCTGTGAATCGCCAAATGCTCCAAAATCTAATACATCTATGCTTGCAGAATCTGATCCCTTTACATCTTCTGTTTTCAGTGATCCAATCTCAGTTTGTTCTTCAGTAGGAAGGATATCTAATAATCCATCAGAGACGTTCTTGGGGACTTCAACTGATCCTGAACCGTTAGCACTATGTTCGCCTTCCATCATACCACCAAAGAAATCAAGTTGTTCTGACACCATTCCACTTGCTCTTTCAGTGTCGAGGTCCTTGTGGTTGTCAGTAAAGTCTTCTCTTCTGTCCTTGTCTTCTACATCAGCTTCTGGGATGTTCTGTGAATCTGCAAATGCTCCAAAGTCTAACAGACCTTGTGAAGACGTTTCTGGTTCAGTTTGGATGTGGGATACAGTAGAGGACATATCGGAGGTTGCAGGAGTTTCTGGATGTTCTGTTTTCAGTGATCCAATCTCAGTTTGTTCTTCAGTAGGAAGGATGTCTAATAATCCATCAGAGACGTTCTTGGGGACTTCAACTGAGTTTGAAGCATTAGCACTCTGTTCAGCTTCCATCATACCACCAAAGAAATCAAGTTGTTCTGACACCATTCCACTTGCTCTTTCAGTGTCGAGGTCCTTGCTGTTGTCAGTGAACTCAATATGATGTCCCAGTTCATCTCTCCTGTCCTTGTCTTCTACCTCAGCTTCTGGGATGTTCTGTGAATCTCCAACTGTTCCAAAGTCTAACAGACCTACATCAGCTTCTGGGATGTTCTGTGAATCTCCAAATGCTCCAAAGTCTAACAGACCTTGTGAGGATGTTTCAGGTTCAGTTTGGATGTGGGATACAGTAGAGGACATATCAGAGGTTGCAGGAGTTTCTGGATCCATGTGTGACGATGGCATCAATCCGAGCAGATTCATGTCTTGTGGGACTGGTTCTGATGTTGGGACTGGTTCTGATGTTGAGGCAGCCAGTGTATCCAAAGTTGTTCTAGAGTCCACATCTGATGTTTGCATTATCTCGAACAGTTTATCCATATCACTGGAGGCTGCTGTAGGTTCCAACACTTCTTCTTTTAAATGTGATTTTTCTGAATTATTTAATGGAGAGCTTGATTCTTTCAATGGTTGTGAATCACCCTCTGAACCAGTTAATTTCGATACTTCGCTACCTTGGCTGTTGGCGTCCGGGCCGAGTGGTAAATCTAAGAATGTAGCAGATTCCTGAGAATCAGATAGTGAAGACTCAGGGAAGTCTATCATGCTTTGGCTAATGTTAGAAGCATCACTTGCACTCTGGGAGGATCCAACCATAAAGAAATCATCAGCTTCAGCAGTGTCACCAGAAACTTCAACAGGATGTTCAGATACACTGGCTACTTCAGGCTTTGGCTCAGAATGTGTCGGAATTAAGTTGGACTCCTCAGAGATATCAAACAACTGCTGTCCAGTGTCCAATCTTGGTGTAATGATGTCTGGTGAAGATGTGGATGTTGGAAACATCATGGCAGCAGCACCTGCAGAACCCTCATCATCATCCAACAGCATCTGAAGGTCTTGTGAGGAATCCATATTCAGTGTCTGCTCACATGGACTAGTTCTAGTATCACTGTTCTCAATGTCCAGCCTACCCGTCCCAGCAACACTCTCTTCCAGGTGGTCATCATCAGAAGGTCCTTGGTCAGCAATATTATCCGGAACAAATTCAAAAGTCTGAAAACTGTCCACAGCAGATTGTGAGTGGTCGTCGAGAAATGGGTTTGACATGTTTGTGGCAGGATTGGTCGATTCCTCAGAAAGCTTCTCACCTCGTGTAGTGTTCATGTTGACAAAAGGATTGGACTCTGCTACATTACTCTCAGGTTCTACCTTCTGCAAATCATCTTTAAATGGATTGACAGATGCAGTTGTTTGATCCAGGCTAGGTACATTGTCCTCTTTCACATCTGTAGAAAGCAGAAGCTCAGTTGGACTGTCACTCTTCTGTGGGATATCAGGATTCATGTTCAGGAGTGAACCAGGAGACAGCAAACCTTCACCACTAGAGGGTGATTGTATGGAAGTCTCATGAAAGTTATCTTCAAACTGTTTACTTGACACATTGTCGCCGTCAGTGAAGAGTAAATTAGCTGTACTGTGCACTGGTGGTTGTGTTTCTTCAGATGAACTTGTATTGTGGTGGATTCCAAAAAGGTCGTCACTAGCTTCTGCTTGAAACAGGTTTTGATTCTCCAGGAGGTTTGGGGCAGAATGATCAACATTGTCAGGCTTTATTTCTGTATTGTCCATCGTGTCTACAAGAGAAAACACTTGACCAGCATCTGCAGTGGAAAGTACTGAATCTGTATTCTGATCTGAACTGATATCTTCACCTACGTCGTGTGCACCCTCCAATTCGCAGATCAAGTCACTTTTAGTAAGGCCATCATCTGAGTTAGTTTCCTCATGCTTTGGAAAATTCGACAATGTTTCTGAAAGACCAGGAATATTATCACTCTCAGAAGCTAATGTTTTCTCAGGAACATCAATTTCACTTTGAGATTTGGCACTGAAGATATCAGGCAACAAAGCTGTTCCAGGAATCATGTCATCAGGCACAAACTCTTCGGTAAGTTGTTCTTCAGTTGGACCAAGAGGATTTTCAACCTCAGTATGTGTTGGAGAGATAATGTTACTTTGTGTTCCAAATGGATCTGTCAACAGTGGTGATTCACAACCAACATCTGTGTGAGGTTCTTCTGGAGTCATCGGATCCTTCTCAGTGCCAAATGGGTCAGCAGCACTAAATGTCACTTCAGGATCAACTTTACCTTCACTTTGAACTGTAGAGCTGTCATCAACTATCCCAAAAGGATCCGAGACAGACGAGAGAGCTTCTGGTTGTAATTGCATGTCACCACTTTCAATTCTTTCTTCATCTCTGAATTGATCTTCTACAATTTCAGGAACAGCCTCACTTCTTGACATGGGGTTTGGGACACTGTCTATTCCAAAGAGATCTTGACCAAGTTTACTGGAACGTTCAACCTTGTCCTCCTCGCGTTCAGTCACTATACCAGCTTGTAGTTCGAGAGAATCTGTCAGAAGATGTGAATCAGACTTGTGAGTTACTGGTTGGGACACAGTATTGTCATTTCCCACATCATTACTTTCACCTCCAGAAAACACACCAGTGTCCATTCCAAACTGATCAGTCAAGAGATGTTCTTGAAATCCAACAGCATCAGCTTCCTCTCCTCTAGCAGTGTTCTGTACACAACTCATGATATCAAATTCTGTTTTGATGTCTTCGCTATCATCTCTATCTGTATTTTCTACAGGTGTTGCTTCAGGAATAATGTCCATCTGGTTTATCATAAATGGATCTACATCTAGAGCAGTACTTTCAGATTCAGTATTTTTATTATCGACTGTTCCAATTGGATCCATCTGGAAAAACACATCCATCTCATTTGTGGCCTGGCTATTCAAGTCCATAGCCTGTTTGGGAGTGATGGTATCAGTTACTGCTTCTTGAAATAGTAAATTTTGATTTGTGTTTGGAACACATTGATCTTCCATGGTGCCATCTTCAGGGATAATAGACTTGAGGCCTTCTTCAACATTCTTGTTGTGGTCCAATGTTGTGGTAGTAGATAGAATAACATTGTTCACGGACTTGTCCTCTACATTGTCGAGAACCTTCTCAAACAACTGCTTCTCAGCCTCCAGGGAAGATTTTCTCTGCTCCACACCAATATTTTCTTCATTGTCATTAGTAGTAGCAGGCGATGCGATGACAGGAAATTCACTAATATCGAGAAATGATTCATCGGTAGTATCAAACTCTTTTCTATCAATATTTCCTTCATTATTCTTGACGGGTGTATCGATGATCGTGAATTCACTAATATTGAGAAATGATTCGTTATCAGTTGTATCTAGATCTTTCTGATGTTTGGCAGCAGTTTCCTTGTTCTCTGCATATGAACCAGGAACATGTGCAGGACTAACATCCAAGATGCCAATAGTAGGTGTAGTTTCTGAACTGTCATCTGTGATGTCAATGGCAGGTGTACTTTCAGGACTGTCATCTGTGATGTCAATGGCAGGTGTACTTTCAGGACTGTCATCTGTGATGTCAATGGCAGGTGTACTTTCAG
>JAVCKZ010059519.1:0-29988 GCA_034780755.1 Lepetodrilus elevatus
AACATGATTTTATGTATGTCAAGCGAATGTAATTTGGAGTTGTAGATATATAAGAACTAATCCCAAGCGACCATAAATATCTGTGATATTATGCCTTTAAAGTGTGGGTGTTTTTTTTAACCCTCTAGCAACATGCTATACGCATATAGTAGCTGGATTAGACACAGGCACTGATCTGCATATCCGTGCCATTGGCATGGAGAGAGTTAATGATACTGATGGTAAAATTAAAAGGAACACCGGCTTTTTAATTTTTTCAGATGCCTAACTAACATACTAGTATAGTATTTATTGGAATAAGGTATTTTTTAATGTATACCGTTTAGAACTTTGACATTTGAGGGTTACTTGCCCCTGTTAAAAGAGGTATATGATTGTAGACATTTGAATAAAGTGAAAAGTAAGCATGTTTTGTTTTGTTCTTAAAAAAAACATAATACCTAAAATGTTACAAGAATGTTGGAAAACGTAGAGTATCCTGTTGGAAAACATTTATTAGTGTTTCATTATGTCAACCGTTCAACAATTTAACCATTAATTACACTATTTCCACTATAACCACCTCAGCTACAAAACAGTTCTTGTCATCACTGACGCATTGATAAAATCTTTTTTTTTTTATCAAGAACGTCATCGGCAACTTGCTAATTTAAGTAATATGCCCTACTAAAATCATCCTCAACATAGTATTATTTAAAGTGAATTTAAATAATAAAAAGTAATGGTGTATTCAGTGTTCCTTCAAATGTTACCTTCAGTATTATATATATGCCTACTTCGGGCGGTTTCTCGAGGATCTAGAGCAATGCTAGAGTTCGCGCGAAGTCGCGAAAACAAAAGTGACGTCACGAACGTGCTATAGGTTATAAACCACCAACTAGATTCCTATAGGCGACAGTGTTAACATATTTCAGCATAACTAATGAATCAGTGATTCAAATACCAGCAAATATACCTTGTTGCAAAGTTCACTCTTCCAGTAGAATAGAATTTTTTTTTAAACCAGATGTTCCAATTGCTCAACTCCTGTTGCTAAGAAGCGACGCCATGCCACTGTAAAATAGCACAGAATTTGCAAACCCAATTGATTGAAGATGTTATTCAACTCGGATCCTTGCAAGTGTAACAAATTATCACTCTTGGAATTACAACTGGATTTATTTGAAATGCTAGACGTTGTACTTGTCAAATACAGTGGAATTGTGCCATTTATAACCAACCACTGGCCAGGAAGTAATTTATTCTGCACTGACTACGGCAGCTGTCTGCTATCTGCCTAACCAATGTAATAGTGCTTCATATAGGACGACCCACGAAGCACGAACGTATCACAACAACTAGACATGCACAATGAGACTTCCGGGCTAAACTAGCGTAACCGCCCGAAGTAGGCCATATATAGTCTAATAGATAACTGTCGTCTGCATTCCGATTTGCGATCACACATACTTACACAGCTTTCATTGTTAACATTTTCATTGACGTCTAAGGCTACCGATATATAGACATACAGTATTTATATATTATACCCAACCGGAATACAAAAATATGGTCCTGATTATCAACTGTTAAACACTGCGTATACAGTAATAAACCAGGGGCGGATCTAGGGGTTTGCGCTGAAATTATGATCCCCTACTAAAATAAGTATTTTAATTAAAGTATTTCTTCATTAGTATATCATGTAACAATGAATGTGGCTGCTAACTATACACCTGGGTCCGTATGCACAAACGTAGTTCAACCACAGTTTTAGGCTAAACTAGGTTTAAGCGACAAGTTATACCACTGTCGGTATGATCCTTAAAGACTACGGTTTAACCAAACTACGTCTGTACATATACGGACCCTGGAAATGAATTGCGCACCACCCATCTTTTACTGTACAAGTCAAATGTAAAGACCAATTATTTTCGTTCTGTGAATGGGGGGAATGCTAATTTAAAAGTTGTATGGGAACCTTTGACAATTGAAGAGACGAACCATGAGAAATATGCATCAATTTCATTATAATTTGATTTATACAGAAGTTTCAAAGACATGAGTAAAATTGCATACAATCACACGTCATTTAACTATGGTCCTTGTGCCATGACCGGAAGTGTTCCATAATTTAGTCAAGTATAGCATCTTTATAAACATTAGTACTACGAAAAAAACACGGTACTGTTAATACATGTATCTGATGTAACAACGAATGGCACGAACAACTTCTTCTATATACACGTCTCCTAATTTGCGACCTGGGAGTACGGTACTCCCTGATTTTGATTTAGGACGCATTTTCAAATATTGCTATACGGGTACTCCATTTAAGGAGCAGTTGTAGGTTGCTTTTAACATAGTTCAAATAGTTAACGTCGTGGTAATGGCACCATTTACTATCGTACATTTGATTCTGGTCGGATGTGGCCAAAATCGAATATTCGATAGTAAATGGGAGAGTTGAAAAGAAAAGAAACACCAAACCCATATTCTAAAATTGTCATCTCCACCATTAAATCAGTTTTTATTCTCTGTAACATGAGGTATATTTAAAATATATAAATAAATAAATAAATAAGTGATACGCGCGACCGTATAAACAGCCCACGTATTCTACCATTATGTACACGTTTTCATCACTGCAAGATTTAATATCTATGCGTATTTCTCAGTTTTTATCTGGGCTACTGGTACTTTTGTCCTCAGTACTCGATAGTTATCAAACTATTAATATTGTATATGAATACTGTATAGGGAACGTTCCGCTATTTATCTTGTCTTTGATGCATCAACTGATTTCATAAGGAATCTGCAAGCAAACATTATAGTTATGTCCCCTTACATTATAGATAATGAAGCCGTTGTCTATATATCAGGGGTTGCAATGAAGATTTGTCAACCACACAGTGGTGGGAAGCTTTTTGGAAGTACAAACATGATTTTATGTATGTCAAGTGAATGTATTTTGCAGTTAGCTAAGAATTAGTCCAAAACAATCATAACTATCCGTGATAGTATGCCTTTAATTGAAGCGCGCAGTTAGACGAATAACAATCCACAATAATTTGAACATTCCGGTAGATAGATTTATAGGTAGATTTATTTGGCAATGCAACATCACAGTACAGAATAATATAAATGTAGAATAATTAACATAAACATGTAACAGTACACAAATTATGATTAAATACTTTTAAATAAGTATAATAATTGTACACGTACTCCACACACGTACACTCAATACCACGAATACATGCATAACACATTGCCCATTGCCCATTGCCCATACAAGATGACACAACAAGTAAACTACTCATTGTATTTCCATTGTGCAATCTCCTCAATAAATGTTAAGCTACTTTTACATATTTAATATTTATTTCACGCTGCTTGCATATACTTGTTCACGGTTCTTTGTTTATTATTTTTTATTTATTGATTTGCAATTCGTTATGAGTCATATGGTGGCATTACATGTCTTGCTTCAAGCCATAAAGATTCACATACATCCCACATGTATTGCGATCTTCCTTTATCAATTAATCTTCACCACGAACAGTAGTGCTATATTTGTATATGTATACATACAGTGACGTCGACGATTTACATCTCCCAGATATGCCAAACCAAGAACGTCATTAGTCACGTGACTGCTCGCCGACATTTTCGTTTGGATCTTCTATCCCTGTTTATACCAAGCAGTGTTCAACAAGCACGTGCCTTCCCTAGGTCATACGCGTGAGTTGTGTGCACGAATCTACGGTTACACATGCATCACAACAGTACATATTGACACAGGAGTATTCGCACGTGCGTGGACGCTAAACAGTGGTACAACATCATGGATTCCGCAAGGGTTCAAAGTGAAAATGGTTCATAGGAAAATACTGTGTGAATGTATACAGTGTGTACAGCTGCTCTATACTACCAAAGGGAGATTTAAACGAGGGGAGATAGATAGAAAAAATATCATTACGTTATGTCGAGGAAATGGCCGTAAGGAAGAGCCAATGTGAGGATTATTTGAAGGTTTGAGGGTGATAACTCCGCGGTTATTTGATCTGTCGTCTGCTACAGCTCCGTGTGCTTGTGGAGGATAGGGCTGTGAGTGCTACAAAATGGCGACACCACCACTCGGCGCTTATGTGGAAGTCTCTACCGTGGAACCACCCTCCGCTCCGGGCACCCCCCAACACTCGAGCTCAGCCGGCTCGTCCCCCGTATCGATCAAATCCCAACCCCAGGGTCCAAGGTATAAGCTCATATCCGACGGAGATATACAAGTGTGTCGACTCAATCACACACGGACGATTGTTAGCAAAATAATGAACTCAAAATATTTGAGACGGTGGGAGAGTCACCATATCATTCTAGATCATGGAGAAATTCGCTCTTCTACGGTGAGTATCCCGACAGTTTTAGATAAATATATATCAGCGCTTGTCGTCACGTTGACAGCCTTATCACGCGTGAGCCCGTTAACCCGTTTGTTGTGACGGGCTAGCTGTCAAATGTGGGCCAAGCCTTTTCTCTGTTTGCTTGCTTCGCGAATTATATATCGACTCGTAGTATCCTGGATGTCTGCCTTAGAAGCGATGTGTGCTAATGTATTCAAAAGAGTGATCGCAAGAATGTCTATTTTTTTGTGATGATTATATATTTTGTTTATTAGCATTCCGAGAGTCATATCCAATGAAATAATCGACAACGCGAGATTTCCAGGAGCCAGGCGCTGCGATGGAACTAGAGCTTTGGCAGGGGGTGCCAAATTTGTACCAATCGATACTAGGTTTAATTTGGCGAAGGCAGATTGGATCGCTATCCTATTTGGCTCACATTCGTCAGCATTGATTGTTTATATTAACTTCCCCCCAACTTACCAGAGGAGATAACAGCATCACTTACACAAAAGTACCTTTTATTGTCACTGCTGTTATTCATTTGCTAACGTATGTAAGTCATGAATAACAACTACATGTACTTCCAAATCTACTGCCTCGATTTCTAGTGGCTTACATCTGTTATCTTCCTTATCAGTTATCCTCTCATGACAGGTGATTTATATCTTGTTATTACATAGGTTGGTATGTGATATGGTACACAATGACAATGTAGCCATGTGTATACTTTTCCAATAACATACAGATATTTAGATACATTGTATACACCAGTGAAATCTCTATAGTGGTCACTCTATACTCTGTTGCATTTTGTATACAAATGTATTAAAATGTAAACATGTATGCATTGTTTAATGTTACATAGTATTCATTTGTTATTGGTAGTACTAGTACTAGGGATATAACTTTTGTTATACAATAGGATGATAATATTTGTATTGCCTTTATCTATTTATGCTATATTTACATGGTTTATTTTTACAAGAAATATGGTAACAGTTTAGATCAGAATGTAACCTAATTTTAGGCAATGAACAGGAAGTAGTTTTAGTGATTAGACTAGTATTTCAATTACTGATTAATGCTAGACGATAATACTATTTTTGATAATTATCGTAAAAATTAAGGCAAATTTTAGTGTATGTAACTTAGAAGTAGTAGAAATTTGTGTATGGTTATTTTTTTATATTTAAGTACAAATTTGTACAAATTTGCAATGCTCCTTTACGTGTTATATTTTCTTTGTTCACAAGACAATGAGATTTATTATATTTTATATTGGAATTTTAATATTTTTAAAATCGTGAATGCATATATTTTATATATTATTTAATTTAATACAATTATTGGGATGGCCGTTTAATTAGGCGCTGGGATTAATCCAATACAACAGTAGAGAGCCCACTAGCCCAAACCATTTCTCACAATGTTAAAGGTATGGTACCGGGTATGTATCCAAGTAGAATTATAAAGCTTTGTAACAAATTGTTATTCAAATTATTATTCAGGCTTAAAGGTAAATGTACTATCCTTGCAACAGGGCGTGATACAGTTATGGGCTGATTGGACTTGCATAGTGCACATGTGTAGGTGGTGGTGTGTGTTGTAGGTTATTTATAAGTGTCTCTATAGAGTGCAGCTGACTCCTGTAGCAGATAGCCCCACTGCACTCTCTGCTTGTATCAGTGCATGTAATGGTAACAAATACTGTATAATACGCAAGTTGAATTCTTCAAACGCAGTGGTTGCAACTTGGTAAGCCCACCAGAGAGCAATTTAGCAAGTGGTATTGGAATTACTCGTAACATGGGTGTGCACTCATTTGATCTCAACTCCTTTAGAAGTATGATTCAGTTACCAGTTGATTACAGTTTCCAGGGAGTAATTATAATACAGAAATGAGCAATATGAACTTGATGAAGCTTGTTTTAAGTGTTTGATAATATGAAAGGGCTTTAATAATGTTGTACACACTATTATCTGATTATTTATTTATTACTAGGTCATGTACTAGTATAGTGCTACAGCCTACAAATGGATTGGCACTTTTTGACATTATTAAGAATTGTAAAACCATATATTATATGTATATGAAAAGCTAATTTAACCCAATTTTTGCTGGAAAAGGCACAGGAACAGTTCTTTAGGGCATCTCTGGTTGCCTCCAGCATGGAGAGAGTTAACTATCTCCATGTTGGAGGCAACCGGAGATGCCCTAAAGGATCTAGATGGTTTAGTGAGCAAACGTTCTATTACTTCATTGTTAAATAATAATGAATCACATTAAATACATTATTTTAACATTAAAATGAAAGCGGACACATGTAATTTATAGTTAAGTGCAATGTTCGAGTCATAGTAAAACCCAAACACTATTTAATTCAGTACAATGCTATATAATAATTAAATACTTATTTTCTCTTTTCATAAAATCAAAACAAAATTATTTAACAAGGCAAACAATCACAGATTAAGTGGTTGTTTTACCTACCATATTTTGTATTAGTACACTTAATTTGTATTACCAATTACTTAATACCTGTACTTATCTCACTCAAGCAGGTGCATTCTACTTTCAATGTCACTGTCAATGTCACACTGTCAGAGTGGCATTGTGGCATTGCGACATTGTGTCAGTCTGGCTCACTAATCACATACTTGGCTGTTGCAATCAGCAATGTGTAATCACCGGGAATTATCACGGCTCACCGAGGAACATGTGACTGAGTATAGCTTATGAAATACAAAATGATCACCTGAGGTGTGTGTGTAGGTTACATTCCTGAATGGGGTCAGGTGTGTTCGATAATATAGTATTTGCTCTATGTCGTTTATTTAAATTGACAAATGTGCTCCCTCGATATAACGCTGAAGTTGGGGTCCATGACATGCCACCCTCGTTATAATACCCGCATTATATCAACAAATATAATTGGAGGGAAATCTTTAAAAAAAAAAGTATTAGAACAAAAAAAGATGTTTTTTTAAAAATTATTTTATTTTTAAATGGGGTCCACGTTGGACCCTGCATTGTATCCGAATCCGCGGTGCATCGAAGGGTGCTATATCGAGGGAGCACTGTAACTGTAAAGTTACAATATTTCATGGGTGCCATTTCATGTGCATGTTAGATACATGTTCACAAATCTATTCTCTGCCATAGAAATGAGTCTAATAGATGGGTTAAAACACACAACATCTAAACTAGATCTAGAGAGCAAGGTATCAGAAAAATATCAAGTCTAGATTTAGTCTACATCAAAACTGCCCATACAATAACAAAGAAATGTTTGAATTACCGGGTATTTGAAAAATCTAAATTAATGGAACGTATGGATCAATCTAGCGGTCAGCTATTAAAACCCATTCACATGAAAGAAAAAGTAAAAAAGAAAGTGCTAAATAATAGTTTTATGTATAAAATGTTATGTCTGCTATAAAAACACAAACAAACAACTACCGTAACTTAATATCTGCAGAATCAAGCTATATCATGGCAACAGCTGTTATGTGGGCATTAGGTGGGCAGTATCAATAATAATGTGTTTGTGAAATACATTAACCATGTTAACAGTTGATGCAGATGATGTAGGACAGATGAAATATATACCAATCAAAACATAAACAGGTTTGGATAATAAAAAATATCTGATTGACCAAGTTCCTAAATGTTCAGTAGGATGATAAAAGGGTCATGAAATGTCATTAGACCTATTAACACTCATTTTATACTGTAAATCACGAAATTAATGCGTCACTAATTTAATGCGACTTCTAGATTTTAGACGTAAATGTGACACCAATAAATTGCAAACGGCCATGTCTCCATTCTTGTTGGTTCATCAGTCTTACCTTTAATGAGCAGCATTTAAATGTGACAATACTGCGATCGCATTTTTCGCATTAATATTCTGCTCACATGAATTTCAGGATTTACAGTATATATATTTTTTAAATTGTGGTTTAGAACTGCTTTCAAGATTCTTTTACTTATATTGGCTTGTCGGTTTAAGACATCTGTAATGCTGAATGTTGCAGTAAACCTGCAAGCATTGGTTACCAGAGTGTTTCATATATCAGTAAACCCTTTAAGGCTTTGAAAGTTAAAGAATACTTTTATCAGTGTATCAAATACTCCACTTGATGGTAATTACTAAACAGGGATGTATCTTGGACAAGGAACTTTCTCTGTGCTTTAGTTATGGTTTTGCTATCAGCTCCAAAACATTCATCATTTTATATATTGCCATCCATATTGATGATTGATCCTCATTCAAATGTTAGAACTTAGCACCATCAGTGAATCTGTTCTTAGCACAGTGTTGGCGACTGATCCTGAGTGGCATAGAGTGGTATTAATGTGGAAGAGTTTAACACGGTTGTATATCTGTGTTTCAGCCTTGTGGTTTCATGGACCTTGGAGTACCGTATTCAGGAATAGAAGACGTACACATAATATCCAGATGGGACGCGGGACAGAAGTTCTGTATAAGGATTACGATACAAGACGGTTCGTTATTATTACAGGTGAGCAGTTTGATAATTAGTGATTTATTCCCAGAATCTGTATAATATTTTTAGCAATATTCATATTATTAATATTATTTATCTGACTATCTCAATTTGACCAATTTCTGTAAAAATTATTTAACTTGAAGTTGAACATGAACAGGTATGGAAATTAATACTAGCCCGGGCCATTTCTCCCAATGGTTGGTTAAGGTATCCTAATGGTTAGTAGGAATTAATGTTTTTCGTAAATTATTTGTTATTTGTATCACTATTCGCCAGTATTCGGGCTAGTAAGTTTTTACAGTAAGTTTCCATTTCTGCATGAACTATGTACAGTATATAATAGATAATGTAATATTAGTGGTGTACCTAAATATCTCTTAATTAAAATTGGTTCTTGAACTACAAAATCCTTAATTGTACATTGAAGTTAAACTTTCACCTCTACTCCTTTTCCTTTTTTTTAAATTGAGATTTAGATGTTTATTTTGCTCATGTTTTATGCAGAAGGAAATTTGCAGCACCCATGGTACTAAGACTACTTGGTGTTGCAACCAACCTCAGAACTAGTAGTGATGAACCAGAGATGATAATTACAACTGTTCTGCTGCAGCATAAATATGGGATTCTTATAGTGGGGAAATAACTTCCCTGGAGTGTTTATTACTGAAACTAAATTTGGCTGTGAAGTTCCACATCTACAGCTACCCTGCACAACCCTGCTGTCTCTACATGCTAGATATTTGCATGCAATATATGATATATATCATATATAATATATGAAATATGATATATATATTTGCATGTAATCTCTTATGATTATATGAAGAACACACAATTTTCATAACAATAGGCACCACTGCTCTTTCTTGCCATTGATCAGTCCAGGGCCCTGTTGCTCAGAACAGATGTCAGTTATTTTCATTTCATGGACTTGCTAATCTGCATGTGTAAGTGCTTGCATGAAACCTTTTTATTGCTGCAATAGTTTTAGCTAACTAGATTCTCAAGAATTGTAGCGATAACTGTGTTTCATGAAATGTATACATGTACAAAATGTATTGTGTCCCTAAGATTTGATTTACGATCAATTGTTTCCAGCAATAGGGCCCAGTTAATCTACACAGGTTTTCCTCTGCAGATGTCTAATAATTGGGCAATAAATTCAGTTCTAATTATGGTATAATATATTGAGGCAAGGCAAGAACACCAACACAACTAATATGAAGAGATAACGGCCAAATAACTTCAGATCTGAATAACCCGGGAACTGTTTCTCATCCCAAAGTACTTCTGACTTAATTTCGATTGTGGCAGTAATGATGGCCACCAGTGTGTGATTGCTACGATTGGAAGCGGCCGTCATATCCTGTACGCTGTAATTGAAAGATGACAAAGGTTCTTGCCCGCGGGTCAAAGGTCATCGGAGTAAAATGTCCATCAAGTTTATGCAGGATAAACTGCATGCTAGTCCTTGTCCAAAACAATGAGGCAATGGTCTTGAAACTTTATCTCTCTGGTATACGATCATGATAGGATGCTCTGTCTGTACTGCAGTATCATCGTTGCCCTGTCCGTACCAGCCGGTTCTCTCGTCGCAAATGAGTGAAAGATTCCCGCAGCGACGTTAAACTCATATATATATATTCACCAGCCGGTTCTCACAAATTTACTGCAACATTTATTTATTTTTTTTACATGAAAAAAAAAAGTTAATAAAAGGAAAGATAATTGCCTCTAGAACCTTTGACAAGGACGAGACATGCTTTATAAGAGGCATGTCTGCTATACAGTGTGTCCTGGACAACCCTCAGGCAATGGATTTCATCAAACAGCCTTATCTGACCTTCGTGTTTATCCAACCAATCTATTTCTATCACCAGTTTCCACTTTTATCCTCCATGCAGTTGTTCCTGCATGCAGGTGAGGGACTTGCTCTGTGCGGCTGCCAGCCAAACCCAGATACATGATAAATATCCGTTGTCTAGCCCGTTTTTTAATTCTTTTTTGTTTTTTCAGGCCCACAACGGGTATCTACGCGACCAGTGGTTATACTCGGTGCAGTGGAAGGTAAGCGTGAACGTATTGGATAACTTCTCGTGAACGTATTGGATAACTTCTCAGATACGTTTGAACTGCTGGAGATACCAGATAGCACCGAGCATGATTCACGATTGACATGATAAATATCTGCACAGCCATGAGCGAAAATCGATGCGTTAAAAGTACATGCTTTTACCTGCAAGGTCGTTAATCATTGTTAATGTAACCAGGTAATATTTCGTAACGCTCACCCCCCCTCTAGGTATTATTAGGAAAGGTTTGTCTCCGGGAGTCGCTAAAATATGATACGCCTCCAGATCTAGCAATTCAAAGGATAAAACCTGGACATAAATCTGAACGAGTACGTACTTTACAGTAACACAAGTGGAAGCAACGGTGGGAATTACAGTTGCCCTTTACAAACTATTGCCCACGTAATGTGACATAACATCTGTGACGACTATTTCAAGCAAGAAAGTCTAATAAATATGACCACGCCCCGAGATTACGAAACATTTTGAGTACGATTTCATGCTGAGATTTGTGAACTAAACCTTAAGGTTGCGCATGAAATCGTACTCAAGAAAGTGTTAATCTTGGCGCCAGGCCACTGTACAGATAAACAATGAATGACAATTTGTTTTACCATAACCATTGCGATGGCCATGTTAGCATAATGTAATGTTTTCTGGCATTTTACTTTTCTGGAAATCGTTTTTTCATAGATCATATGAACAAAATATGTAAAAAATGATTGTCATGTTTGACAAATGCATTTCTTTCCGTACATCTTTTTCTACCAGTATCTTTTTCTTTTTTTTTGAAATCATGACATTTCAAAGTCCAAAAGAATGTATGAATGAAACCAACTATTTTCCTAATATTGTACTTGTATTGTATTTTATGTTTAGAATTGTTTATGAATAAAATTACTTTACCGGGTAAGTTTATTATTATTATAACAAAGCCAATTAGTATTTTAGTTTTGGAACATCCACAGCTGTTGAAACAAATGACATTGATTAACCACTTTTTATTACATAACAGAAGGTGAAACCAAGTCATATATTACACATAAATTTGTGTTATATTTCAATTCAACAAATTGGTATTATGCCTATTTTATAGTTATCTTTACTGTTACTATTATTCTCCAGAAATATACTTGCTTAAAACTGTTCATGATATATTGAATAGAACATAGGGTTAGAGAAAAAACGGCTTTGGCACACTATATGTATAACCTGTATAGGGCTTAGTTATCACAAAACTGTTATGACGCCAATGAATAGGTAATTCACATGTACGCCATGCAAACATTCATCATACGTACAATCATTTAATACTGGGCCTTAGTACGATTGTTGAGGCACTATGGATCCAGTGAAGTGTATGTAATTTAACCCAGTGAACGTATCAATAACATTCCATACCATACAACGGCTAGATTGGAAACTTAAGGCGGGGCAACTCAGGGTGGCCCTAGGGTGGAGGGAGTTAAACACAAAACATGCTATATTGACCTGTTGACATTGAGCGTAAGTTGTAGATCTTGCAATATGACTAATTGTATATATTAACTTACTGGTAGATCTAGTGCTGGTAGATCTAGTGCGCTTTTGTTGGCATTGACCAATTTGATGTTGACTATTCTGTTTGTGTAACAAAGGGATTAACATTATTTTGCATAAGTGAAATGAGTGAATTATTGTTTTACGTTACAGCAGGAATATTTAACCCATGATGTGTTGTGAATTATTATGGCTTGAGGGAACACATAACACAATGTGTGAAGCCCAAATACATATAAAAATAATTGTATTTTAATAAATTAATACATGTACATAACATTTTTATTCAGAAGATGATTGTATGGAAACATTTTTATTAAGAAGATGATTGTATGGAAAAATATTATCTATACCACAGTTATTAAATTAACTGATGGCCTCTATATCTATAATGACCATCATTATGTTGATATATGTCTGTTGTAGTTTTATGTGACAGGTACATTCATTGCATTTTGAGAAATACCCAATATTATTGTCATGTCACTTTGCTGAAAAATAATGCATTGAAACAGTAGTGACACCATATAGGTGTATTTAATCATGTTCATTGTAGTACTGTCTAAAAATAACTATAAACAGGAAGGTACACATTTGTAACATCCTTGTTTGAAATGTTTTTGTTTTGTATTTTAAATTAATGTTTGTTTTGATAAATGTTTTATTTTATTTTTTATTTTCTACTTTCATTGGACCATTTTTAATACATGTGATGTAAAATTGTAAGTATGTAAGATTAAGTCAATTAATATTATTCTTTCTTTCTTCAGAAACATATGTACAAGTACGAAAAGCTATTGAAAAATGCTCGAAGACAAGAAGTTTTAGTGAAGGAAATCAAGGTAAATCTTTTCTTGTGAATGTTTATATCATGGATA
The DNA here is from genome assembly GCA_034780755.1 of Lepetodrilus elevatus. Lineage (NCBI taxonomy): Eukaryota > Metazoa > Mollusca > Gastropoda > Lepetellida > Lepetodrilidae > Lepetodrilus > Lepetodrilus elevatus. The sequence continues at coordinate 13,390 of JAVCKZ010059519.1, forward strand.
ATTTATTGTGTGTTTTTGTATGACTCTTAATGTACTATTGACATATTGTTATAGTCTAATGACAACCAAACAATATTTAGTTATTATTTTATAAAAATCAATATTAGATACATAGTTTAACCCTCTCTGTCCAGAGGCAACCAGATGATCAATTGAGCAGTGATATACCAGCAGTGAAAAGGTTAATAGTAACAGCAGGACAACATGAAATTATGCATGTGTGCTATTTACCGTATGAAAATGAAAATGAATGTGATCACATTATACTATTTCCTCAGTCACATTTTACGACCAACATATATGTTGGATGTCGTGATTGAGAATTTTTGTATGTGTATCCAGAAACAAAGTTGTTATTACACAACTGTATTGCTCCAAAGATTTGAAGGAAAATAAATATTTTGCAAAATATAACACAAATTACTAAAATCAGTCACCAAGCTGTGATCTGAAATAGCGGTAATCTATATAAAATAGTTTTTAACATCTCTCACTCAAAACAGCTGCATAAAACATGCAAGCTTTGTTCCGAGCTCATGACATATTTTTGTAATTTTCTGTTTACTGTTGACTGCCTCCACACAACCCTACAACATGGTAATAATAATAATAAAAAATAATAAATAATTAATATAATGCTGAGTTCCAGCTAGGCTGCTCACAAACACTTAAGGTAATCAAACATTTGGGTACTTACTAGTATACTGTCTGTATGATCCAAATCATCTTCAAAGTGGCGCTAAACCCCAATTAATTAAATATATATTAAAGATTTTATTTAGTAAAAATGTGAACATTAAATTTTGTAAAACTAAGGTCAGTTCAGAGCTCTATGGTCTAGACCTCACAGAAGTGTTTAGTTAAAATTTGAATATTGATTTTTGACAAACTATAATATACAGAGTCAAGTGACATAGAACTCTGGAGTAAAATCAATATCTCATCGACTTGCTACATGAGTACGGTAAATGTAATTAATATGAACAACCAGAAGCAAACATTTCTGTACTGAGTAAGCATCAGCATTACTTTAGATAATTAATGAAGACATTTCTTTTCACTCCATCTTTAACCCTTTCCCTGCTGGATTAAGTACAGACACTGTTCACTCCATCATAAAGAAAGTAAAACTTGCAAAATATATGTTTGATTTATTAGCGACTCATTATAAAAGGTCACATATTTGTTCACCAAGGCCAAGGTCACCAAGGCCTTGGTCATCAAGGTCAAGTTGACCGTGACTCGTTCCGAAATATATACCTCGCAATCTGTAATGTTAAAGGTTTGTGTTTACGTGTTTGATATTCATCATCTTAGATAGTCGTTACCATGGCTTCACATCTAGGCTATATAGCGACTGGGTTAAACTTATTAAGCCTAACCATCGATGGAAGAGATAAAAGTAAATATCCTGAAGCCAAGACATCACACAGACTTGTTTGTAATGTTGTAGATGATAAACAAACGGTAATGCTTTATAAGCGTGCAGTGGACTTCACTGGCAGTGAGTTCCAGGGAAGAAATAGCTGATGTTTGTATTCAGTTGATCAAGAATGTTTGTTGATCAATACGGAGATCAATAAGTAGCTGTCAGTAGCTGATTTTAAGAAATACAGAAAGAGAATATTAATATTTTAATATTATCGGTTAACCCTCTCCATGCTGTAGGCAGCCAGATATGCCCTAAAGAGAGGTGTCTGTGCCTAATCCAGCAGGGAGAGGGTTGATGTTCTTAGTAACCTGGTCAAACTAGAAGAACTATTTGACCATTGACTGATATATCTGAATTGTCAAAGGTGTTTTTCTACTTGCGGTTTTTAAGTGTGTTCACGTGTGTTCACTATGTTGTGCACGTCAATGTGTTCACTCTGTTGTGCACATCAATGTGTTCACTCTGTTGTGCACATCAATGTCATGTAACGAAGTCTCACAGGTTTACAAATCAAGTGATAAATGATGAATAAAGTATAGCCTCACATTACTTTTTTTGGGTGTCATTTGATTGTCAAGTTAAATATACCGGTAGTGTGATAGTGATTTAAAAAACGTCTACAACATGAAAATCTCGTTAGATTGTCATTTATTATAACAGAGGAAATGTATTGAAAGCTAAGATGTGATCGCTAACTTAGAATAAAACGGCAAAATGCCATAAAAACAACATGTGATATACTAGCATCAATTGGTGTATTTTGGGTACTTAGGAAAATAAGATTTAACACCTGACTGTAATGTTAGATGAGCTTATCTTTGTGTGTAGATATATCTCGGCAATATCGTCATCTTTTCCCCCTGTAAGCTGTCAGATCTGGTGAAATCTTCCTCTGGTTGGAAGTATGTATTGCACAATTATCACCTGTGATAGTCAGAATAGCTGAAAAAAGGGTTGGTTTGAGGGATCATAATCATATATAGTGCGGGTTGGAGTTATTGCTTTTGACTTCTCCCTCAGAACCAAGACAAGTTCATCTGACGCTCTATACTCGCACGTAGCCATGGTAGATTTGTTCGATGCTTTTATGTCTGGAAATCAAATATTTGGTTTCAAAGGTCTATTGGAATTTTGCCAATAGAAATTTAAAAACAAAATAATTTGCATTATGTCATTTGCAAGTAAGAATCTCAAATTTGTTAGCTTTTCCAATAGTAATGTTGACAGACATCCATGTATGATGTAGTAAATGTGGACAAACATACAGTTGAAAGGTAATATAACTTTAACCATAAATGCCATTTCCCACCACTTGGCAATGATGTTCTTTTCAAATAGTAAACTATTTCTAAGGGCTAAGTTTTGTTGTGTCTTGTTGTATTTACATTAAACCTGTAGTTGTTTAAATTAACAAGATTAAGTGGGATTTACATTTTCTGTCACAATATTTACCAAAATAGAAAGGAATTTAAAAAAAGTCTAATGAATTCCATTTCTTTGGTTCTAACAGTAGTATAGATGGTTATATTTCCTTTACATAGTCTAATCAATTTATACATGTAATAGCAATGTATAATACAATTAATGATATAAATAACTATACATATATTATAATTGGCTTATGGACACTACATCTGCATGAAATATACCCTAATTGTTTGCCTTTCAACGGACATTCTTTTGAAAACAGGACACACTATTATTTCTAGCTTATCTTTGTGTGTAAATATATCTTGACTATATCATCATCTTCCTTTCACGGGACATTCATTTGAAAACTGGACATAATATTATTTCTAGCTTATCTTTGTGTGTAAATATATTGGCAATATCCTCATTTCCCCCATGTAAAATCTATTATATCTAGCGAAATCTTCATCTGGTTGAAAATATGTGAATCATCACCTGTGATAGAATAGTTGCAAAAGAAAGTGGGTTTGAGGGACTATGCACTGAACTCAAACTTAATACCAGGTGTAATTTAATCCCTGTATACATTGTGTGATATTAATTAAAAACAAGATATCTGCTATAGGAAGTGTAATATATACTTCATAAACAAGGTCAACTTGTGGATGTAGATGAAGGCCAATGATTCAGGTTATTAATCTTACTTAAGCCTGAGGCGTCTGGAGATTCCCTATGCTATTTAGGTCTGTAATCATGATAATGTGATAGGCAGTGATTTTGATTGATTCACCAGGTGGGTTAACAAACGATCTTAGTAGACTGATTCGGTATTATGTGCTTAAGTTCTCGTATGAAAGATATCTTTATTATCATGATTATGTGCCACTTGTTTCTGTAGTGTTATGACGTGGGTATGGTGCAAAATTCTTTTTCGTATAATTACTGGTATTGTTATTATTAATTTTACTATTATTACTAATACTAATAATAATAATACTAATACTAATAATAATAATAATAATAATTTAATAATAATAATAATAATTAATATTCCTGTGACACCTAATCAGAGATTTAGCATTAACAGAAACTTGTTAATTTGAAAGTTATGTTTAATAAAAATCCATATTGTTTGACAATGGAACTGTAGACTTTGATAAAAAATAATCCAATGACCGTAAACATGAAAATATCTGTAGACCATATGTCATGAACATTATAGCGCTGTTGCTAATGACGGTTGCTATGAATGACGTATGTATCATGACATGTTCATGTGACAACACAATAGGATATTGTCAGCTGTCGGACCTGAGCTAGTCAGGAGCACATTTACATGTTTGACCAGTTTCTGTTACTGGATTTTGAATGAATCACGGGCTATCTCGTGTTTACTTACGGTCCCTAGTATTACTAGCAGTATCCCATGATCTCTGGTGAATCTCACATATGTCAGACTATCATAATGTGGCCCCATTACCTTTGTCCACTTTTCCCCTTACAGGTATTAACTGCAGTGTGCATTTTAGTTGTGAATTTTGTGGATGTTTTTAACGAAGCTTAATGGAAGACCCTGCTGCCACATATATACCGGTAGATATATTTCCACTGGGTGACACTTTGTGGTATCAAATGTCAAGGGAATAAGGAAATTGCTACTGCATTATTAATTAACATTAAGATATCTCAAGTTGTTTTTAATTTTCTTGTCAAATTAATATGTGAATTGTTGATTATAATATATACAGGGATGGCAATATGCAGCGGATCCACGGAAATCTGCTGATTTATTTGTCCAGGAGTCCATCTATTTCCCTGGACGTAGCACGAGGTGCTGATTCCAAACTCTGGACTTGTTTGCCTCTGAAATCACAATTATATACGGTATTGCCATGCCTCAATATAGCAACGGTTACTGCCATGTTCCTATAATCTTTATCCAAAACATTAACTTCCTTCCTTGTGGAGAACTTAAGAAGCCCCATAGAGCAACAGTTGTGATAAGTCTCATAACCCTTAGAGCGCGAGAAGCGACATAGAGCCAATGGTCATGATTTCTCCAGCATGGAACAGTCTACTAAGAGTGAAGACCAATAGTGCAACAGTCATGATTTCTCCAGCAGGGAGAAGTCTAGTCCGAGAGATGTCTGACTCTGCTAAAAATATACAAAAAATTCGTCCAGACATTCTTGTTGATCATGTTGATGGCCTACATCAATGCCCATAGATGAAATCAAATCAACATCAATGTCTGGTTGCCAATCATCGGGAGTGCTAATTACTTCCGAGCTGGCCGAGGTAGACATGAAGAGTGGCCTGAGTGAAGGCTCGTGCATCCCTTCGTCTCTGTGCCATCCTTGTCCCATCCCTGTGCCATCCCTGTGCCATCCCCTAGTCCTGTCCCCGCTGTTACCAGGATCCCGTTGAGGAGGACATTGATCTGGTTGTACGATAAAGTTATCAGTGGTGGCATCCCCGGGATCAATAGTCCCTGGCTGAATGCTGCTGCTGTGTTAGTCGAGATGAACATCTGTTAGAGGAGGCATATGCTACACACATGGTATGCATATGAGTAGCGTCAATTGGGTGATCTTCATCCTGTGATGTCTGATCAATAGCAGTGCCAGGGATGCCTGATAATGATTGAGGGTTGGGTGGGGTGGGCGGTTGGGGGTCTTGTCTTGTCTTTGAAATTACAAAGTGGACATTGCTTGTCGATATTTTGCCTGATTTCCGATCTGAATTTCCTTTGATTGGTGATGTGCGAGTGTTTGGAATCTCGGTGCTGACTTTGTTGCTGATCTCAGAGTCCGAGTATTTCCCTGTTGGTGCTGATCCAAGTTTTGATCTCAGTGCTGACTTAAGTTCTGATCTCTCATTACCAATAATCTCTCAGTGCTTACTCTTGGTAGTGATCTCCAACTGCCAATCTTCGTAATGAATGTTTCTTACCATGCGAATTGATTGATCACTTTATTGAAGCCAATCTCTCAGTTGCTGATCTCAGTGCTGATCCAAGTGCTGTTCTCATGTGTTCTCATCTATGAGTGCTGATCTCTAAGAACGGATCCTTCAGTGCTGATATCTCAGTGTTGATCTCCAAGTACTGATCTCATGAGTGTGGAGCTCTCAGATCGGGCCCAAAGATTACGAAACCTTTTGAGTAAGATTTCATATCATGCTCAAGCTCACGTTTTATATGGGGATTTGTGAACAATACTTTGAGTATAAAATCATACTCAAAAAGGTTTCATAATATCAGGGCCGGATGTTTCAATGCCGATCTCCAAGTACTCAGATCTCAGAGTACTGATTCCAGTGTTCTTTTTAGTGTAATAACTGCTGAAATATGAGAGTAGGCCCCAAGATTACTAAACCTTTTGAGTACGATTTCATGCTCAAACTCAAATTTTATATGGGGATTTGTGAACAAAATCTTGACTTGACATGAAATCATACTCGGAATTTTTTCCGTAATCTCAGGGCCTGAACTCTTGAACTCTGAATGATGACCTCTCAGCGCTAGTCTCAGTGCTGATCTCATGGTGCCGACCTCTGAACCTCCCTTGTACAAGACTCGCGTACTGAAACACTACTCTCATTGTAGTTTGTCGTGACGGTCTTCATTAATAGGTGTATTAGTCAAGCCTGGTTACTTCTTATCACCAAAATAAACCAGTCAACATGAACAATCTTGCCAGACGCCTTCTCTCAAAGTGTACCTGTAGATTATTTTGGGCAATGGATCAGAATACGGCATAATCATATTAACAATGTCGCTGGTAGTGTCAATTGGTCCAAACCCATAAGTTTGTTTTTATCTGTGTGTGATCATGTGATTATGCAGACAATTTGCGGACTGAAAAGGAAATTGCTTCTTCACTAAATGTCCATGTTTTAGTGTCTAAGATAACATTGGTGCCCCTGGTATCTGAGTGCCTGTTACTGGCGGCACTGCTATCATCCATCATCTAAGACTTATCTTGAGAGCAAATTTGTCACTCCCATTTCCTGTAAATAACATCATAATATACATTCAGTACTAGAAACAGATGAATTAGAGTTTAGAATATCAAAGAAAATTTGGAATTATATTAATGTAGACTTTATATTTCTATGATAAATTCATTGTGATAATCATGTTTGACAAAGAGGTTGTAAACAGTGAGATATATGGTTGTTCCAAGTTCAACATTAATACAAATGAACCAATCTACCATAGAATTGCTGGCACTAATCAGAATGTATGCTAAGCTGCGTTCATGTGTCGCTTCGCTATCTCGTATGTCTGTTTCTGCTCATATCCGTGAAGACCTTCGATAGATGCACGACTTAACCTTGTCCGGAGGCCACTCAAGATGCCAGTGATTGTGATTACTCCAGCAAGGAAGATGTTAAATCTGAGCTGTCGACATTCTCATGGTTCTGATGGACGGTTGTCACCTTGTACCATCAACGATGGACTGTTGTCACCTTGTACCATCAACGATGTCCTCATATACTCCTCTGTCATTACCCGTGAAACTCCAAGAGATATCGGCAGAATTCCACGAGGTATTAACCTTCTCCCTGCTGAATAAAATCAAAGTGTTCTATTTCTGCATGTGATCAGGCAACTTAAGTCGCCTTCAGCATGGATAGGGTTAATGGAACTGAATTAGGTATGGGCGTAACTCCATGAATTATCAGTGGAACTCCTTGAGGTGTCAATGGAATTCTATGAGGTATGGGTGGAACTCCATGAGATAGCGGCAGAATTACATGTATTATTGGTGGAATTCCATGAGGTATCGGCAGGTCTGTGAGGTATCGGCGAGACTCCGTGAGGTATCAATGGAATTCTACAAGCTATGGGTGGAACTCTGTACCTGAGGTATTGGTGGAATTCCACAAGGTATTAGTGGAATTCCATAAGGTATCGGCGGAAGTCGTGAGGTATCCGTGGAACTACATGAGGTATCGGTGGAATTCCACAAGGTTATCTGAATGCTTCTCTCAGTAGGAAGTTTGAGCCCTTCCCTCGTTTGTTATAGACCAATCAATACTCATTTACGGCCAGAATGTGGCGTATTTATCCGAGTTCTGACTACGCGCATGTTATGCCAGGATGCCCTTGAGCTGAATACTACTGCCCGCATTTGTCGAGGGTTATTAAACCATTCTAGGTCTTCCCGTAGGATCTTGGTTCACAATGGTGTGACAATGTAAACGACCGTGTGTAATGAAGAGTAAGATTACATTTTCAAAGTGTTTTGCACACATGCAGTTAAAGCGTAGCAAACATGATGAATCGTGATTTCCATTTATTTCATGGGATTACATACATGTAGAAATCGTGGCTTGGTTGTTGAATTATTAATGAAAATAAATATGTTTTTGTAAAAAGTGTTTAATGTAATGCTGTTTGTAGCCTGATTCTTATTGTCAGTTGAGCTGAACTATTCTATTATTTATTGATTCTATTGGAATGTTCGAACATTAAAATTTATTGACCATGAGCTGAAATTTATACATTTATTTCATTCAAATCTTGAGAGGAATCAATATCATGTTCGTTGCTGGGAGATTCAATTGGAATTCAAAACTTTATGCTTTTCTGTAAGAAAACTGACACTGCAAATTTTCAGGCTATTCCGATAACTGTTTTCATGCTTACGGGGATATGACATTGACCTTGTTGACGGGAGATTTGACCCAGGAACTTTTAAATCAGGTCACTGCTTCAGAGAACTGACAAGAGTCCCACAGCACACTTTTCAAGTGGCATTCCAGCGGGGAACTGGATGGGTTTTTTATGTTGAAGATGGTTGATCTCTGTTCACTTTGATGTTGTAGAACCCTTGTCGATCCCCTAGCTGTAGGATTAAATCCATTGAGCATCATCCGAAGTTTCAACATTTAGGTCACAGAGCTTGATTGGTTCATCCCTTTCTGGTTGCGATAGTCGTGTATGGATAAATGAATACCTCAACTGCAATTTACTCACGCATTTCATCTGCTTGCTCTACAGAATTGAAAATTTACTTAAAACCTATGATTAAACGTAGTAAGTTTTCTTTTCTATTCAGAACATTGTGGAAATACATATCATGCAATATTATTGCAGTATTGTTTTTCTTGCAATTAATCATTTTATATTATATGTATCATTTTATGTAATATGATATCCCAAATGTCTTTTTGTTTTTCTTTCAGCATATAGTGAAAATATTTGCACAATATTACTGCATTATTAATCAGTAATTTGATATTCTTAATGCAATATGATGTCCCAAATGTCTTATTTTCTTCTTTCAGCATGTAGTGAAAATATTTGCACAATATCACTGCATTATAATTTCCGTTTCATTTTATAATTCGATATCCTTTATGGAATACAATGAATGTATTGATGTCCCAATGGAGCCATCCCGAGACAAAGTTACTGGCTTTATCTCTGCACGGCATATCTTTCACGAAGTGCAGTAGAATTGTGGACAGGGCTTCCTCTTGATGTGATAATACATTGTACAATATGGTTTGTTTCAGAGTATGATTGATGTGTCGCTGACGACTCCCATCCAGGATGTATCTGTTTACCAATTTCCTCTGGACCTGGTGTCTGAGTTGTTACAACAGGTAATCTAACGTAATTTCATTATACCGTAGCTTCTCAGGTTTCTTGGCTATCATGTTATGCCTTACGTAAGAGCTCTGTAAGAGTTGCGTGGAACGTTTCTCATTAGATGTGCATGGTGTTCCAGCTCACTGCCAGAAGATATATTGTCAGAGCATGTTGTTAGCATAGTGGTAGTGCTACTGAAGGAAAGGTTTGAGTTTGTTTCCAGTCTGGGTACGTAGTGTCTGTACCAGTAGGTGCTTGCAGGTTTATTGCAACATTCAGCGCTACAGATATTGCAGGTTTTCTGCTGCCATAAACTGACAAGCCATGATAGAATATAAGTGAAATAATCTTGAAAGCAGCTCTAGACCACAATTCCCCCAAACATTTTTAAAATAGTATAAATTCTCCTGTGGGGAATAATATTAGTTATTTCGATTGTTCACAGGTGATACAGTGTCATGTTGGTCTCCAACAAAGAAAAAGAAAATAATAACACTTGATATAATAATAATAATACTAATAATAATAATAGAACACTTGTAAAGTTAAGTTCCATTCCTGTACATCACAAAAAGGTGAAATAAATTTGCCATAAACATTAACTCGGTCATTGCTCCACACTATCTTTCACATTACCATATTATCCTACCGGGTACCCATTCCCTACTTCGTCAACAGAATAACTGTTTAACTAGGTCACTCTTTAAGGCTAAACCACAAGCTTTTCAATCTGTATATCAGTGTTGAGGAAGAAAAGATCTTAGATATCCTTAGGTTGTTCACCTAAAGCCAAAATCTGGCAACCTATCCAAGTTTCAGCCATGCCTGATAATGCTATTAGCTCCAATAGGAGTGATTCATCTACATGCAATACTTACCAGTGGTGATGCAATGCCTATGCAATGATAGAGTATACTTACCATAGGCAATGCCTATATACAATGCTAGAGTGTACTCTATGCCTATATACAATGATAGAGTGTACTGTTATTGTACTACGGTTCTACTGTACCAGCTAGCCACTGTTTATCAATCGAAAGGTCCATATTTCATTTGTTATATCTATGCTAAGTTTATGGCTGTTAGAGGAATTCCATATTGCAGTTAATACCATACAATGTCGTAATCATTCTACATCACTGTCCTAGAACGGCTTTATCTAGATGATATATTAATAGTAATAATTTCAGACGTAAAAAGAGTGATATGAAAATCAATCCCACATCATGTATTGATTTATAGTAATGGAATTTCAAAACTATTATTTAATTAAGATGATTTAATAATACATTTGGCTGAATGTGAATAAATAATTGCATATCCTGGTCAGCAGCTGTGCTTTTCAACATGTTTTGCCGATCAATTTTCCAACATAGATTTTGGAGCTATTAATGCTACACATGCACAATGTTACCAATTATAACCTTTATTACCAATCACTATATTGCTGTGTACCTTTATTACCAATTGTTATTTTACCACACTATATTACAATTATTACCTCTATTACCAATCACTATATTACTACACTATCAGTGATTCAGCTGCATAAATTTTGTTTCAGACAATTGTTCCAAATGACTAAAACTGAGTAAAAATCTTTTGGGCATTTTGGTAATAATATATGTATTTTAAACATGCCATTTCAGACATTTGAAAAATAAATCGGCAAATTCACTGACTGTATTACCAATTACTACATTTATTATCAATTACAATAGTACCACACTATACTACCAATTATTACCAACCACTACATATTATTACTACACTATACTACCAATTATTATCTATATTACTGATCATTATATTATCACACTATGTTACTAATTATTACCTTTATGACCAATCACTATTTTACCACACTATATTCCCAATTATTACCTTCCTTCTTGAAAATCTTGTTGGAGATTTGCAGTGGAATTGTGCATACTATATACAGTGCACTGAAAAGGTTTTGGAAAGTACAAACACGATTTGGCGTATTTCAAGTGAATGTACTTTGCAGTTGTAGCTAAGAACATAAATATCTGTGATTGCGTGCCTTTACGTAATATACTGCAATTGTAGACGGACGTAAACCACTCGGTGGAAACTTGGGTTTCTGCAGACATGGACGGAGTGCTCTGGTTTAGACATAAGCATTCCTCTACATCTCTTCTGTAATTGTAATGATGTCTGTTAAATTTCTCCGAAGGCAACTGTTTTTCTTACGAACTGCGATTTCAATGAAGGCTGCCATTTTTTTTCAGAGATTTTTTTCAATGGTTGCCGTTTTTTCTTCCAACCTGGCTTCAGATTTATGATCATTGCAAAGAATTCTTCACTGACTAGATGTCAGTCTGTCAGTCAGTCCACGTCATTGTGTGGTCCTTTGATCTGGGTGGCACATCTGCCTGGTGTGTCCTTGTTGGTAAGACAAGTTGATGCCAATGACATCAGACCCTTAGGGAGCCAGAGCCGTCAGCAGCTCCTTTGGCTCCCTGGAAGGAGTCGGGGCAGTGCAGTGGTTGGACGTCGGACTACAAACACAAATATTTGAGTTTGAATCCTGTCACGGGCACAGTTTCAGATCATAGGAAGATTAGGAAGCTCCCTCTATATACAGTGTGCAGATGCCATCCCTCACACATGACTGTATCCCTACACTAAATTTGAAAACATTTGGTTATCTAGCAGTAGAAAAATGAAAATCTATTCATTTATAATTAAGAACTGCAGAATCAAACAGCATTGTTAAACAGCACTTTAAAATATAATTGTTTATGGCTCCACTTTGAGCATGCCACAAGTGTGTAGATCAATGCAAATTACAAACTGTCTTATTATTACTACTATTATTGCTATTATTATTATTGCACATTACAAGCAGTCGTATTATTATTATTATTATTAGTAGTAGTAGTAGTAGTAGTAGTAGTAGTTAATCGCAAATGGGTGATAGATTCCTGCAGCGACGTTAAACTCCATAATCACTCACTCAATTTCTATTATTATTAGTAGTAGTAGTAGTAGAAGTAGTTGTAGTGGTAGTCGTATCCTTGGTTTATCTCTACCAACCAAAGCTTATTATTAATACATGTACATAGTTGCTATGACTTCTCCTCCCACTATAAACATATCATCATGATGCACATGAAATACTCTGAATGTACAGTCTTGAATCCTTCCAAGCATGAACTCGGAGGGCATCAGACTACAGATAATAATTAATTACAGATTCTTTTCCGACCTAACAGTACAAAATACCTCGTCCAGTACGAACCCAAAATTGGTCAGTGAGATGTGTGGCATAGCATATTGATTTGGGCTTTTCTGAACATAGGAACAAGAGCTTCTCGGAGACCTTCTGTTAAAATACGAGACCCACCAGAAACACGATTCCACTCGCGGATAAGTGGATCGTCTTTCAACATGTTCTATTAGTTCTAGCCATTTGGCCATCTCCTGTGAAAGTCTGAGAGATGCTGATAATTTCATGTCATGAAAGACTCGAACTGGTGTTTTATTTACGTGATTTAAGGAAAGCCATTTTGTTATTTTTGCCATGAGGGTAGTGGATCACGAGACCAAATTCCATGAATCGTCTTGAGCATATTTCTTTTTATGATTCAACATTTTTGTTTTGATTACAACATTATCCGATTATGAAGAAAACTAATTTAATATTTGTTTTTATTTTCAGAATTCAGATGTCATCTCAAAACTTGCTCATGAAAATATAATCGTAGCATTAGCTCCTTTACTTGAAAACAATCATCCCACACAAGAAATCTGTGATTTTTTCAGCAAGGTAAGTCGTTACTGTTTTGTCAGTTGACTGATTCTTGAATCATTCCAAGAATAAAATCTGACGGCATCAGACTACAGATAATAATTAATTACAGATTCTTATCCGACCCAACAATACAAAACACATCGTCCAGTAAGAACTCAAAATTGGTCAGTGAGATGTGTAGCCAAAAAATAATGTGTTAAACTAAAAGAACATCTGACATGACCATACAACTATTCCAATATTATTTTTCACTTTTGCCCTTGTTCCTCTAGAGGATGTCCTGGTAAATTAGTGCTATTTAAAAGCATGTTTCTGTGCTTTGAATATTCCAGTGGTAAATTGGATCCGAAATTAGCTCCAATTTTAAATCCACCATCAGCAAAAAAAATATTGTAAAATAATTGAGCATGAGATAAGGTCCGTATTTCCCCAAAGTCATATGCGTTTTTTTCTTTCAGCATGCAAGCTTTAATACAGCATGTCTTTAGCAAATAAAAAGAAATGTGAAAGAAAGAGGTTGACAACTGTGAGAGGCATTATGCGAGATTATTCATGAATGTCCCATTTAGCTGTCTGGCTTCTGGTGTTGGTGTCATTGTGTGTTACAATAATACCATCCACTAACAGCTTCATGTCCGTCGGCAGTTAAATATCATTACCTAGTTATTGAGAATAATTGCTCTTATGTAAGGCCAAGACAAGATATACCTGTGTTTCTGGTTACACAACCACACCTAGTTTTCAACCACTGACCCTAGAACTGTATAATAACACTTGTTAACTTAACATTTTTACATGTTGCGCACCAATATCTCAAAAATGGATAGTTCACAATTTTCACATAGTCGAGCATGGCAATATTTTGCCTTTCCGCGGAAAGTCCGCCATGGATGTGGCCTGGGGCCTATAGTCCCCAGATTCCGGGCTTATTTTCCGCTGAAATTACAATTGTCCGTTTCCATGTCTGATAAGTGGTTATTGCTATAACATAAAAATTGTAAGAGTTGTACTTTACTACAGTTTTTAATGCTTGTTGTAAGATTACCAACTATTTGTTTGCCAAAACCTATTTTTGTTCATCAGCTGTTCTTCTCAAATGCAACCGCTCACGTTTTCCGATTGTGACTGCTATTTCTGTACAAGTGCAATAGTAAACATCCGTAAATGTTTTCACTTATGTTTCAGAGTTGTATTTTTTTTCTTATCTAGACATTCTTGGATTGATCTTGTAGTGTGTGGGAGTACACAACATGAAATGCCATTTAGTAACTTTCTTCCCTAGAGAGTGATGACATTGGCGGTGACATTTGCACTAATGAAATTTCCTGGAAATACCAATCTAAATATTGACAAACACGCATTTCTATTGTCAATGCCAGTTAAATGAATCCCCTTGTCTGTTTGCAAATAATGTTTAGTTTGAACCAGACATTTTTAGAAAACCAGCCAATGTATAGACCGTATATTTTTTCGTATTTAACCAGAAACAAAGGTTTATATTTGTGGCCTAAAACCAGTAAACCCCATTTTGACATTTAGAGAATTTCCATAATCAACAGGCAATCAAATATGCAGAGTTGTGTTGTTATATCTGTGGATACAACACTGAACACACTGAAATGTTATCCGTTAACATGTATGAATATTATTGTAGACATTTCTATAAACTCTTTTCCTCATTACATTTTGTATGGGTTTACGCGCTGGTGCAAATCAGCAATTTGAATTTGTTTCCATCCTGCCATAGCAAATCCATTAAACATTACCCATTGAACCGGTATTATACCGAATACAGTCAACATGTTTATGAAGTCATTTCCGTATTACATTTTATATGGGTTTTATATGGATTTGCATGTTTATGAAGTCATTTCCGTATTATATTTTATATGAGTTTGCATGTTCGTACAAATCAGTTGTTTGAAATAACATTAAATCAATTGTGTGAAGAGTCTGTTGTGTTTAATTTCACTGATGTTGTGAATTCATTAAATTTGAAATAGGAATTTAAAAAAAAAAGATTTTTTCAAGTTTGTTTTGTTTTATTTTCAGCACTGTAAAAACAGTCCACGCTCCAGCATAGTGATAGAACTGTTCACTCCTGTCGTTCAGAGGATACTGAAGCACAACATGGTGAGCATGCTCTTCCCAAGTGCTCTCTAATCTCATATATATTGATCCACTTCACTTGTGATCATCGTGATGCCAAAAACACGGGAAAACAGTGATAGGAAGTTTGTCAATGCCAGTCTTGTTTTTTTCTTCTTATTTTATTTTATTTTGTGTATGGAAAGTACTCTTAGCAAGAGGCTATGGAGGGATTAGAATTATGAGGAGGGCACGTGCCTAAGTCATAAAAAGGGATTAGAATTGTGAGGAGGGCATGTGCCTAAGTCATAGAAAGGGATTAGAATTATGAGGAGGGCACATGCCTAAGTCATAGAAAGGGATTAGAATTGTGAGGAGGGCACATGCCTAAGTCATAGAAAGGGATTAGAATTATGAGGAGGGCACATGCCTGTCATAGAAAGGAATAGATGTTTTTGTTTATTATGGTATGGTTCAACGTTATTGTAGAAAATGTGATATGGACATATTAAAGGCATACAACTGCAGATATTGACAATTATTTTGGATTAAATTGGATATAGAAATGCAAAGTAACTTTCACTTATTGTCGAGTGCAGTAGGAATAATTTGGATTAATGGATTAAAGTATGTATTGACAGTGACGTAAATAGATCCAAAATATATTTAATTCACAGAGGACTGGCGTGCCAAGAATTTCACCATACCAGAGATTAGCAAAAGGATGTTTGGAGGCACAAATCAATAATATACTGATGAATGTACTTTAAATCTTTACCTACAATTTTGGTCCGAAATGATCATCGATTTCTCAGTTCTGCGACAGTGTGCCTTTAAAGTGTAACCCAGAAATGGAAAACATACAGATATAATCAATACTAATGGAATCCATCCACACTGACTGACACTGGCTGTTATCACGGACAGCTTGGTCTATGGTTGGCCAAAGCTGATGCAGAAAAGCATCAACAATGTAACTAAATAATGTTGCCTTGTACGTGCATCAGTAGTATTGATTAAACGCACACAGTTTACATAGTTGACTTCTGAAATGATAAGAGTACATCATGGTAAACTCTCGTGATGTGTGGGTTCATAGTCCATGTATACAAAGGTGGCCCCTGACTGGAGGTCTGACACCAGTCTGAGTGGTCTGACGGATCTGTCTGCCCAGTCTGTGGAAATCTTACCGTTCCATCTGTTTTGTCTGTCGAAGCTCTCTTATCCACTAAGAGACCATAGCGCTCTCTTTGCCGATAGCTAATACACTGCTAAGAGAGTGCTATG
>JAVCKZ010059520.1:0-15745 GCA_034780755.1 Lepetodrilus elevatus
TCGTCATCGTCTTCATCGTCGTTACCGGTGCAGTACAGTTTCGCGGCTTTGTTTCTGAAGAAGTCACATCGTAAGGCGAGAATGTACACGTGACAAGCCCAGTGTCTGTTTCCAGCCTGGAAGAGAAGTACACGGAGATCATAGATTTATTTATTGTTAAATTTAACATTAGAAACACTTTCTAGATTGTTTCACTTATATTTTCCTATTTTTTTAAAATCGACAGAAAAAGCTTGAAAATATATACCTGGGTCCGTATGCACAAACCTAGTTTAACCACAGGTTAGGCTTAACTAGGTTTAAGCGACGAGTTATACCACTGTTGGTATGATCCTTAAACTACGGTTTAACTAAACTACATCTGTGCATACGGACCCTGAAGTACAATCAAGATTGTTGCTACTGCAATAGAAAATTTATAAAAATAAATAATTTCATACTGCGCCTAATCCATCGTCTAAACAATGTTTGAGGCGCGATGCGTCAATGTATGCCTCGTACCTCCACAATGACATCATGTATAGCATCAGTTTCATCCGCCTCGTCGTACAATGTCTTGAAGTGTTCTCCCATCTCGGGTCCACTGACAGATGGGAGATCGGAGAGACTGGAAGACAAGACATTGTGAAAACTATTTATTTCAAAGAACAGCATATTTATTAAACAGTATAATATTTAATATAAAAAAGGATAACTTTGGAAACTTGTGCATTTATTTACACATATAATTACAAATCCAATGCATTTTGAAGAGAAATAAAAACTATTAAACGTTAGTGAAAAATAGTTTTCCAGACAATAGTATCTGGAAGGGTCATGCGAGGTCAAGATATGACCTTCAACTTTCATAATTTCACCACTGCTTTGAATACTCTGTACTTTCACTGGTGAAAGTATTTGTCAGAATTCAGATGGAAATGCAATAAAGTAAATACGCTTATAAGGAAAGATAACTGAGAAATAGCAAAGATTAATTTTGATACGATCACAGAATGTAGAATTCCATCCTTTTCAGTTGATTTGAAATAAATATGTTTAAACTATTCAGGACACTCACCATCCATGAGGCAGAGCCTGGATCACCATAAAGTTTGAGTGTTTTCTGTCTGTAAACAGCTTAGTTCCTCGGTGGATGTTGGCAATTCTCTTCACCGGAATGGTTTCAATGTCGTCCTTCAACATCAAATCCATCAAGGAATCTTTCTCAAAGTCATCAGCGATTTCTGAAAGTAATTGCAAGGTACGTATTTCACAAGAGAGAAAGGATTATCACCCTCTCCCTTCTGGATAAGGCACAAGCACAGCGCTTTTGGGCATCTCCAGTTGCCTCCAGCATAGAGAGAGTTAAAGCATCTATGTTTTTGCTTGGTATAGTTTTGAAGCTATTGTAGAATCAGATATATTTTTTTGGAAGATTCTTTTCACTTATATCACGGCTTGTCAGTTTATGGTAGGAAGACACCCATAACATCATTAGCAAAACATGTTACAATAGAGGTGATAAACTTCTGTTTCAAAATTGGAAACAGTACGCAGAATAGGATACAATTGCTAACCAGTTTCAAACGCGGATATCCCACGGAATGCTACTAACTTTTGTGGCTCGCTGTTGGCTGTTCCTTCTGTTGCACTGGCTTCCTGTTAGGCCAGTATCCGATGAAGCCCTCGCCAGTGTCCGTGACGAAGCACACAGTGGTGTCACCAAGCACCGCATCCACGACATACAGCTGGCGTTTGATCGCCCAGTGACAGCGGTATGGAGTCGGCAGAGATTCCCGCCACAGAAATATCTGCATGAAAAACAACAAAGAGATAAGTCAGTATTTGGTTGGACATTTTGTGTAATCAATCATTTGTTTTGTATTTGTAGCCTTAGAATTTGTAATCAATAATTTGTTAGAATTTATTCTAATAATATGTTTTATTTATTTTAAATAAAATTTTAGTCACAATATGAAGATGATGCTCACCAAACTGTGTTTTAGTCCCAATAGATTGATGCTCACCAATCTGTGTTTAATCACAATGGGTTGATGCTCACCTGTTTCCGCTTAGTGAGCACGGCAATCTTCAGCTCCTTGCCACCCTTCTCTCTCAGCAGATCCACGTCAGCGTGGTGGTCCAACTTTCCTCCGTACACCAGAACCTTGTCACTGCTGCCCAGCCACCTGCAGCCACATTTTACATTACAGTCTGTCACTGCAGCCACATTTTACATTACAGTCTGTCACTGCAGGCACATTTTACATTACAGTCTGTCACCGCAGCCACATTTTACATTACAGTCTGTCACTGCAGCCACATTTTACATTACAGTCTGTCACCGCCGCCACATTTTACATTACAGGATCTGCTCAATCATCTGTAGAATAATGAATAATTCCAACCAGTAAAAAACCCACAAATATAAACACACTGACAGCCTGGAAAACCGTTCACGATAACTTTTTTTCTCTTTTTTCATTCTTTCCTTTTTTTAAAAAAGATTTGGGGTTTATACTTTAGAGTCTCTTTCAAGATTCTTTCACTTATATCATGGCTTGTCCCGCAGCATCTGTAGCACTGAATGTTTCAAGAAACCTGCTGACAGACCAAGGATGATAACTGAACGTAATATAATGGAGATAAATGACTTCTCAAGTGTCTCCATTAGCAACACTGGCACATTAACTCTCTCCCTGCTGGATTAGGCAAAGACACTGCCTTTTGGGGCATATCCGGTTGCCTCCAGCATGAAGAGGGCTAATAGATATGTTTATTGTTAGTAAATGTTCATACTTGGACATGATCCTGCGACACTGGTACTCGTGCAGGACAAATATCTCTCCCTTGTTGGTGAGACACACAGTTGCTGCATCGGAACACGAGACAGACTCAATGACGACGTCTTTATGACTGAGCGCCGACACGATGCGGGGCTGACTCTGAAGTTTGTCTCCCTTCTGGTGGCCTGAACATACAAACATAGGCTTAGTATAGACAACCTTCCGTACAGACAATGCATCCTATCAATATCGCATTAGTGATAGAGTGAATATGGAGTTTAATGTCGCTGCGGGAATCTTTCACCCATAGATAACTTTTGCGAACATCGATGCCCGGCGCCTGGGGAGATATTTGAACCTGGAATCTTTGGCTCCGAAGTCCAACATCAGGGATAGAAGTTCCCACTCACCCGGCGGCCCAATCCATTTCTCCTAATGTTAAAGGTATCCCACGTGTCATGTTTTGTTATTTATATCATTATTCGGGCAAGTATGTTTTAAAGTGTAGTTCTAACCCTGCAACATTCTACCATTGCACTACCACCCATCTCAACCTTGATTTATCCAGCAAGGAGATAATCGACACAAATGAGTAGATCTTAAATGATAACTTACTGATGTTTGATGTCACAAAGTGAGAATCATTAGGGAACAAAGATGACAAATATCACAAACAGAAATTGCAGACACACACACCTAACTGTCCGGCATTGAGTCCAAATGTGACAACAGATCCAGAAGTATACACAACTGTGTGGAATCTTCCTACACAAATTCCACGGATTGTCTTCCCTTTCAACGCTTTCAAGCTCATCTGAAAGAAGAATGATAAGTAAGTCCCGCCATACAACAATGACATACGGTACTTCATGTACAAGATAAGAACACAACAGGAAACATCTACTTTAAAAAATACAGCAAAAATGACATTATTGGTTATCTCCCTTAATGTGTTATAAACCATTTGAATTATCTCCCTTAATACAATGCCTTCTTTTCAAATGAAATGTGCACAATACCTGTTTGGGTTTGATGGACTTGTCAGGAGGTGGGTATTGACCAAGCTGATGAAAAGTGTTTAGTCCACAACTGTACACAGACCCGCTGCAACAGGAAAACACATACACATTAAAGGCATACAATCACAGATTGTTGTAATTTTTTAACGTGAAACATATTTTACCTGAAAGTATGTACATTTGATTTGTCTACACAATTATATTTAACAACAAGCTACCTCCATTAACTAATGCAGCATGATGTTAGCAGTATTGAAAGTCAATGCAGGAATAACATAATTAACCCTCTCACTGCTGAAGGCGACTTAAGTTGCCCGATCACATGCAGAAATAGAACACTTTGATTTTATTCAGCAGGTAGAAGGCATAATATCACAGCTGGTTGACCGAGCTAGTGGTCTAGCACGGATTTACCTGAAAATAAATGCATTTGTTTTGACTACACAAATACTTTATACTTTATAAAATTTATGAATATTAAGTGGTAAATCTTGTAAAACATAATACATATTATTTTAGCTCGTTTTGATTATTGAATTACTGAAAATATCCATTTGTATTTGATTACAGGAATAATTCAACAAATTGTACCTTGGCTCCTGGGGAAAATCTCACAATTTCACTGAATAATGACCTATTTATTTCCTTAATCATTGGTAGTATTGTCAGTTGGTTTGAAAAGACGGCGGCACCTTTCACCGGCTTAAGTCCGAGTCGAGAATCTCTCCCAGAGACGGATGTCGATGTTGTTAGTTGTGGCCATGTTGGTGGTTTTTTTATTTGGTCTATCGTCGGTGTCGCATCAATCTGCTGGGTTGGTCTTTCAAGGGTTGTCTGCGACCGACACGAAGCCCAGGATTTAAGTAGGAGACACGACCACAAAGTCGAGTCCACAAGTTTAGAAACTGATTGGCGACGGGGACCGTTATTGCTCGGACGGAATAATAAGATGGGGCAGTGTCGTCATTAACTCTCAACTGTCGCAGGCTGTTGCGGGCTCGCCTGTGCGAAACTGCGTAACTCTGCTGCAAATTTAACTAGAGTTTGACCCGTCGACTATATGTAGCGTTGGTAAGGGAGTTGAGGATACCTCGGAGTTAACGCAGCTTTGTACAGGGGGGCCCGGGTCAGCTGGAAATGTCTGGAAGACCTCCTTAACCGAATTAAACAGCTGTAAATATTCTAAGAACTTCAACAGTTAAAATCAATTACTGTTTATGAAGTTAATTTATGTTAATTTTCAACTAGAAAAAGCCTAATGCATGATCTGTGTGTTCGGTGAAAAGAATTATGTTTATTGTCGCTGAGTTATATAAATAGCATGTAAATCTATCCATGTCTGATGTAAAACAATAATTCATTCATTCCATGTCTGATGTATGTAATGTTATATGCTAAACTAGGACATCTTTAAATTTCGCAGAAGCTGTTTTGTTTAAAGATTAAAAGATAAATTCCAATTCAGCAGCAGGTGTAGGGTGATAGCCATACTGCGCTTCCAGTTTGTAGAAGATAACTTAATTTGAGTGACACATTCTTGTGTGATATGCTTCCCAGAATCCAGTAGCATATGGGCGAAATATTCCCGTAGCGACGCAAAGCAATAAATAAATAACTAAAATCTAAGAACCGGTATAAAAGGAAATATATTTGAAAAATCAATGGGCGAATGATGACAGGGGTTAGGATTGGTAGTTAACACAATGGTCTCGGCGGAAGCAACACTGACATTAAATTGTTCTCGGGCTAACGAAGCAATTACAAGGAGCTCTTAAAGAAACACTTCCACTGGCGGCGCAGTGATAAGACGGCACTGTCTGGTGTGACATGCCTTATTCTCAGCAGCGCAGGCTTTATCTGCTATTTATCGCATACATGTCCCAGCGAACATTAATTGATCAATCATCGATAAGGACCATGAGCTGCGATGAAACGGATGGAGCCGTTACACCTCTCGGTGGCGGAGAATACGGAGGGGGTAGTACGGTCTGGATATTGCAGTTGCGGCTGGGGGCCCCTGTGGTACATCACCGAGGGGGGGCACCTGTGGTATATCGCAAGGCTGATGGGATTGACCCCTGATGACAGGGGTTATCGAGGGGAGGTCGGGACTACCTAGACCGCGATGATGAAAGATGGTGAGGAAATAATAGGAAAGCAACAAATGTTGATGCTGGGTTTTGTTAAAGGGAAGGAGGGAGTATATTTGAATGAGGGTTGTGGTGGGTGAGGCTTTAGGAGGAAAACTAAAAGAAACACGGAATGAAAGTAAAATCACTGCGGAGAATTAATTAACGATCTCTGGTTGATGGGATAGAGTGTGATGGAGGTTATCTAGGAGGTCGTTAAGGTCAGACAGACGATGAAAGGAATTGTCTCTTTAAGAGTAGGTAATGGAAGTCGAGGAAATAAATGGGCCAATGTTTGGGTGTTGTAAAGAAGCACTGCAAAGAATTTAGGAATTAAAGAAAGGAATGTATAAAAACTAAATTTAGAATATTGTATTATGTTTTGACACGAGGACTTGGTTACGAGGTGGTGTGGGTGAAAACTTTAAATAAAGGGAATAAAAAGTAATAAGCTTTGCGATTCTGAAGTATTATTAATTACAACTGGATCTAACCTTGTGTAACCCCACATCAGCTGTACTATTGACTTCCTGACCCCCATTTTCTGATGCACATCCGACGCACACAAGCTCTTCCGTATTAAGCCCGTCTTTTGACAAGTCGTCAAACTATTTAAGCTGAGCTGTCACGGAACGAACAGGACTCGATGGGCGTGAAATAATGTGCACGGCAATGTTTGTGGCAGCATTTTTCTGGTGGCAATTTGGTGGCAGCATTCCGGCAATTTGGTGGCAGCATTCCGGCTCCTGGCACTCTGAGACTAGGGGGTCGACTTAACGGATTCAACAGTTGCCCAATCCTGCGTGGCTTTATCCTGGCTTTATCCTGCGCACCGGGTTCCCACAGTTCCAGCCAGCGACTTGGCCTCAAATTGCTGGTTAATGAAGAAGATTAAAGCAAGTTTTAGATAATTTTGTCTCCACAAGAGATGGTGGGTTTCCGCGGCGGGGAAAAGATTGGCTGCAAGCGGTAGCACCGGCAGAAGCAGCTGTTGGGGGAAACAGTCAACACTGCCTTTGAATATGTCGAGGCCTGGGTCAAATGTTGGAAAATATGTCGTTAACATTTCAACAGTGTAGATTGGAGCCTGGTTGGGAAATTGGCTACTGTTGACTGATATCATGATTCAATGTCTGTGTATGTAATGCCAGGGAAATATGGGGTATGAAGTGGTGATGTATGTTGAAGAATTGGAATTAATTATGGTATTTGTTTGATTTTGTTATTTGCAATTTCTGCATTATATTTTATTTGACAGTGTTTTTAGTGTTGTTATATTAAAAATATGAATATTTTAATTCCTGCAAATTTATGGATTTGTAACATAGAATATATGGATTTACTTACATGTCCACCTATGGATTTATTCTGTATAATTAATACCAAGTCTTGGTTGTACAGGTAGAATTATTGATTTAAATGTAGTAAATCTGGTGATACATTTGGTCCAGGTTACTGGCACTAACAGTAATTTTATATAAGAAGAATCACAATTCCAGTGAAGAAACGTGGGGATTTTTTCCTTTTTCTTCTGGTCATCGGTGAAATCAAATGTTATCGGAGCAACGTGAGCCAAACACTTCTCTTGTTACCTGGATCTGGGGATTATTTCTATTTACTCGCCACGGACCTGGCTGAATGTCAACTGAATCTGCTGATCGCCAGGCTTCCAGAGGTATCGCGTTGCCGTCGCCGTCTTCTCCAGGAATCGAGTTTCCGTCGCCGAGGACGTGCTCGGGTCTGGATTCAAATACAGATCATGACTAATAATCTGGTCGGAAACGAGTCGGAAGCGATCGTGACGCCACCGCGCTGGGGGTGTTCACCAATGTTCAATCTCAACTGTGACATTTTCCCACAAATTGTAGACGGTTAGCTCGGGAATCAGCAGGGGTCGAATGCCGGTTCGTAACCACTTCGGATGTTTCCAATTAACCCTCTCCCTGCTGAAGGCAACCGTTGATGCCCTAATGAGCAGCGCTGCCTTTGCCCAATCCAGCAGGGAGAGGGTTAAGGCAGTCGTGGCAGAGTCTGCTGTGTAGATCTGTTGCAGTTTGTTGCCCATCTATGATTGTGTTGTCATAAAATCCTGGTCGAGGAATCATGTAGACTTACCTCCCTTGAGCTGCTTCCCCAGTTTTTGTGTGTTCTACTTCTTGTGTGTAGCATTGCCACTGTATGCTAAACTTGTGTGTAGCATTTCCACTGTATGCTAAATTTGTGTGTAGCATTGCCACTATGCTAAACTTGTGGTAGATGCAGTAGAATGATGTACAATACACCAATAAATATGAATTCAGGAAGAGATCCACTAATGTAAAACTTATTATTTCATAAGCATCGTAATATAGTATGGTATTGCAAATATAATTACATTAGTAATGAGTACTATAGGACCAATGACGATGTAGAATATTAAAGACACATCTTCTGAATCATGCAATTTTAAGGACATTTACTGAATTGTCAAACATTTTAAGGACATTTACTAAATAAAGCACCATACAATTTTGAGGACGTTTACTGAAGCACCATACAATTTAAAGGACATTTTACAATCAAATGTGTGTTTTTAATGCCAAACTGAGCTGTTTGCACTATATATACTAGGTAACATATATTTAAACTTGGTACCATAAATCATTGGTAACATAATGCATTAGTAAGAAAACACTGGTAACATAAAGCAGTGACAGCGCTGATGTAGCATAATTCTATTACGCGGCGTTTTTAGCGAGTGGCGGCAGTGTGAACAAAACAAGGACATGTCTGAGAGCCGAGGTGTGTTTCACGTATACATATTTCCTGGATTCTGACCGCTTGCCACCTGCCGACTGTCGAACGCCCTGTGACGTACGGACACATTTATATTTTGTCAACTTTGGGCACAATTCACCTTTTGTTTTAATAAAAGAAAAGAAAACAAAGAAAATAGTAATTATATGCGATAATGGAGACTTGCAAAGGGATCTAAGTGAAGAGATTAAGATGTTGATAGCATTTCCATGTTGTGGAAGATGTCTGAAGCATTCTAGGGAAGCGGAAGTGGAAATGTGTAAACTACACATGTCACTGGGAAATGTCTGCTAGGAAATTCAAGAAAATTATTGTTTTGTCAGTTCTATTCATACCCATAGACATACCAGTAGACTCTGCTGAGAATTTGAAAACCTAATCAAAGCTTCTCATTTAAAGGGTTAACGCGTAATTGTATTTATGTTATTTATTACTTAAAATGCCCGGGTTGTTTGCGATTATCTAAATGAAGATCAACACTGCATGATTTTGGAATGCCAGAAAAACAAAAAAACAGTGGAAAGCTTTGTAGAGGAATTTTGACAACACAGTTATCGAGTGAAGGGTTTTTTGTGAAGAGGAGGTGATGCACCCAGATAACCCTATCTCCTCTACCTCCCCCGCCTCCCACTAACTCCTACCTCCACACAATCGGGAGAATTCTTGTTAGACCGGCCCTATCTATGTCCTGTAGAGATCTGGGGAACAGGTGACGTTGACGACCCAACTGCTCAACTTTCCTCCAGACTTTGACGGAGACATGCCTGTGTTGTTGGTGCAGTGATTGCTAGACTAGAGGGTTGCATGCCCAACGTTCACACATTGCTAGACTAGAGGGATGCATGCCCAATGTTCACACATATTGCTAGGCTAGATGGATGCATGCCCAATGTTCACACACCAATGTTGTTACCACACCCATATATAAGTGAACGAATCTTGAAAGCGTTAAAACTAATCCCCAAATTAAAAATTAAATTACATAAATAAAATGTATAGACACCACCCCACCATTAAAATCTTATTGCTTATTGTCATAAATGCCATAATAAAATAAATAATGCTCAAAAGAAGAAAAAAAAAAGAAAAAAAAAATGATCAAAAGAACAAATATAAGAAATAAATGATCAAAATAAGAAAGAAATATAAGAAATAAATGTTCTTATATTTCAAAGTTTTGAACAATTTGTGCTTTTGTCACTTTTATTATGTTTGGAGAATAACTTCTTTCTAGACTTGCCTTAGTGAACAGCTGTCCACACTTACTATTCATAAGATTCCTTTCAAGTATGTTGAACATTTTGTACACTGGTCATTCTAGATTTGCCTCATTGAACATGTCGTCATATTGGACAGTTTGTAGCTTAAGGAGATAAAAGCATCTTGGAATGTTGAAAGGTAGTTTTCACGCCTGTATCGCTTAACAGGATTCAAAGTGAAAATTGCTTTCTAACTGAATCGTTGAGGCGTGTCGATCCAGTTAAGTGACCTGGGAATATATCGCAAACTGAATCAGACGTAAATAGTGGGCTAATTATTTGTGGAATTTGAACCCGTCTTATGTCATGTCGCTTGTGGGCAAGGTAGAGCGACGTCACAGGTTTGTCATCGTATCTCGTTGTCTGGGTCCTCGGGGGGGGCGGGGGTCTCGTGCAAGGTCTCCAGATCTATTACCTATATGCAACGGAGGCGGTGGGAATTGTCACATGATTTTTAACACGGTACTTTCCAAACAACTGTGAGATGTATGGATACGTTAACATGCTCTCATTTCTTATCTCGGTATAAGAATTCTCAATTTATATTTATAACTAAAAAGATGGATGTGTGCATCTTTAATTTGTATTGAGGTTAACAGGATATTGGATATTTATCAATCTGTCTTATTATTTAGTAGAGGCGACTGGGTGAAAGATTTAACCTTCTCCCTGCTGAATAAAATCAAAGTGTTCTATTTCTGCATGTGATCGAGCAACTTAAGTCGCCTCCAGCAGGGAGAGAGTTAATCGGCGACATTCAGCAACAAATCTCTGCATATCCATGTATTCTATTACGTTTATGTTAGATTGATAACGGGATGCATACCTTCAACTAGCAGAACAGTGTATATTTATAATTGTGTGCTATTACGTTTTATCTGCAACGTACACACACACAAGGCTAAGCCGGCATGCTGTCTACTGTTTTTGTGACAGATATACATCAAGCAAGGGTAATGTAGGTTGAGAAGTGGGAGTAGAAATGGGATATACATCAAGTCTAGGCCTCCTTGAGTCATACTGGCAAGATTTTTAGGGGGGGGCCTCCCTCTTTTCTCGCTTAACCCACACTGTTCCCATTAAAACTTTTCCATCTATTCCGTCTCGCTCGGTCCCGGTTGGACCCAGCCCCGTTGCAATTGCTTTCACAGATGCTGTGGGAGTTCTAGAAGTCTGCTCTCTCTCTCTCCGAGACTCTAGAAGTCTGTTCTCTCTATCTCCGAGACTCTTTCTCTCGTAAGCTTGGCTCGATTCGACACACCACTGTCGAGGAAAAAGATTTGTAAATTTACAGTGGGAGGGAAGGCTTAATAGGTTTGTGTGTGTTTGTGTGGAGAGTCGTGGACAGCTAGGAGAAGTACTTCTCTCGTAGATCGTGCCCGGGCGCCTTCTTCCTCCTGCCAGGAATGCCCAATAGGTCCGAGCGGTCTTGTCACGGTTCACCGACTCAGCTCCTGTGGCCCAGGTGAATCCGCTGTCAAAACAGGAATTCTTTTGGAACTCGCTGCTGCCAAGGGTGCCCTCTTGTGTTAAAAGTCTTTGGAGGTTTACTCCTGTGTTCATTGTGTTGCTGGTGTACGTCCGATAGCTCCAGAGCAAGTCGTCCCTTCCAACCTTCTTCCCTCGTAGGATAGTGACACGTCTTTATACCTACCCAATTCTCTTTAGGATATCCCAAGGTATGTTGTTTTGTTTTGACTTGATTGCTCCAAATTGTGTGTCAGTGTGTGTTATACTTGTGCGTCTTCCTTCGTGGAATAGTGAACGTTTTTTACCTGCCTAAGGTATGTTGTTTTGTTTTGACTTGATTGCTTCAAATTGTGTGTCAGTGTGTGTTATACTTGTGAGTCTTCCTTCGTGGAATAGTGAACGTTTTTTACCTGCCTAATTCTCTTGGATATCCCAAGGTATGTTTTTTTCTTCTGACTTGATTGCTTCACATAGTATGGTATGTCCATGTGTGTTAGACTTGTGCCTCTGTGTGTGTGTTGAATCTGTGTGTATTCCTACGTGGAATAGTGAAAGTGTTTTACCTCATTTTCTTTTGGATATTCCAAGTTTTTGTAATTTTGAAATGATTGCTTCACATAATTAATATGTCTATGTGTGTTAGACTCGTGGCTTGTGCGTTTTCCTTTATGGAATAGTACACGTCTTTTTACCTGCCTAATTCTTTTTTGGATATGCCAAGGTATGTTGTTTCGTTTTGACTTGATTGCTTCACATAGTGTATGTCTGTGTGTGTTAGACTGGTGTGTTATGACTTGTGTGTTAGACTTGTGTGTTAAGACTTGTGTGTTTTCCCTCCTGGAGTAATGGAAGTGTTTTACCTGATTTTGGATATTTCAAGGTTATTTTATTTTGGACTTGTTTGTTTCATGTACTACAAGTTTGTGTGTATTACCTGCGCAGTATGTTTCTGGAATTGTGCATGCTTTTAGAAGTTTCTTTCATTATTAATGTGTGTTTCCTTGCAGTTTTGCTAATATTTAATGCAAGTTAATGTAGGTGGTTTATTGGAGATTGGGTAAAACTTGAGACGACGTTTATACCGTAATAAAGGCAGGAAGTTTGGCATCATTGCAAGGAGGTATTGATAAGATTTATTTAAAAAAAATATACATAGATACTTCTTGATTTTTTTTTCTTGTCGAGAAGTACTTGTAAATTTACTCTTTAGAGAACTTGAACCTGGATCTTCGGTACGTGTCTTGCTAAACACTGCCCAAATTTAGATATTTTCCAATCGGGAGTTGAAGTGTCCTCGCGACAGACTATGTAATCGTAGTCGGTGTTGCGGAAGAGGATCGTTGTCGCACGTCGAGGGCCGTCTGGCCGACACATCTATAGTGCTTCTTGACATTCTTTCTGAGGCCTCTCTGATTGTAAGCATCACTGGTATTGACCCAGCTTCTCTGGCCACGACTCCTCTAGCCACGACTCCTCTAGCCACGACTCCTCAAGCCACGACTCCTTCAGCCACGGGACAGCTGATTACTCAGTGACCACAGACACACTCTCACTCGGACAGAACAGACTCACTGGGACATCCAGCCGTTCCTGACTTAGTGTAGTCTCTAAATATATGATGTGTACTTTCTTGGTTATATTAATGAAGGTACATGATATAAATATTCCTGAAAATTGATTGATGAAAAACTTTAAATTTACATCATTAACCCAGTGCATCAAGCTCCATTAATCCGTGCATTGCTGTATTGATCCTGATCAACTCGCAGCATGGCATCTCAGATTCCCACCGGTGGGATAGAGGTTAATCAGAACAATGCAAAGTAGGAGAGATAGATATATGTTGTGTTTAACTGGTAATGGATAGCAACAGCGGTTAAAGAGAGTCGCCATCTCTCTCGACTGTAGGCAGCTGTGCGGAAGTGAAGTTGAGTGACGTGGGTACGTGCCGTGGTTTTTTGTGTGTTGTTGCTAAGATGCAGAACGTTGCTCAATATCTCTGTTTAAGTACTCTTCTCTCTGGGCACTGATCACCGAGTGCAGACGCACTCCCAAGTTACAGCACACAATACGGCTTTCATCAATAACGATCCGTAGGCCAGCGCGGAAAATGGATTTATGACAATAGGATCAAAGTAAAGCACAAAGTAAAACACTAGCACACTGAGGGCATTAATGAGAGGAAGAGGAGGAGCAGGAGGAGGAAGAAGAGGGTAGGGAGGGCAGACTGACAGATAGGACACCACTGTAATAGTAGAAATGTAACGTAAAGAAAACAAAAATAGTTTGGGATTCTTTCCGAGCCCCAAATACTTTGATACCCTGCTGCTTATTCTGTTCAGCTACTGACTTGGCCTTGATGGCGAGATTAATTTTGATGGGTTTACCAGTATATAGGTCTAATAGTGTGCGAGTCTGCCAGTGTTTTGGTCTGCTAGTGTATTGGTCTGCTAGTGTATGTGTCTACCAGTGTACCGGTCTACCAGTGTGTGGGTAGGTCTGCCAGTGTACGGGTATTAACTGTGTGGGTCTATCAATATGTATCTCCATTAGTCGTCGCCTATGGGTGAGATATTCCCGCTGCGACGTAAAACATTAATTCAATAAAAATTCCAAAACTCCATATTCACTCACTCGCCTACTATCAATATGTGTGTGTATGTGCGTGTGTGCATGTGTGTGTATGCATGTGTGTACATGTATCCTCCCTTCTACATGCCTGGTGTTGAACTAAGGTATTGGCCTTTTATCAGCTGGTAGCAATCAATTTTACTTTCTACGCGGCATGGGAAGTGTCTTCTCCATTCGGGAGTCGTCCATGTGTGAAACTGGGATATATGTGCTCCTGTGTGCGGAAAGTAACATGCTGCGTTTAAGAAGCAGAATGGCCTTGAATGGGCCTTGAATGGGCCTTGTCAATGCTGTATGTGGCGGGGGCTTCACGAATGGTGGACAATAATGGACCGGGGTCCAATAGGAGACTTGTCTGAACTGTGACTGCCGTGACTTCTGTGTGTTCAGATTGGCCTTCAGGTCCGTTCAAGTGTTCAGAAAGGCATATATGTCCGTTCACGTGTTCAGAAAGACATATATGTACGTTCAAAGTCTTTGTAGGAAGCCGTGGATTTGTATTGTTGTCACAGTGCTTTAGAATTACTCATGGAAAGTTCATGAATTGCTTCTATAAATATAGAATATTGCTTTGTGTTTCGCTATTCGGCATGTCCATACATTGTGGTGAACTCTGGTGAAAGGAAGACATTTATCCGATCATTTGGCAACATTAGGCTTACTATAAAAGAAGGACATTATAGACAATACATCATTAGTGTTTTTTTCAGCTGGCATCCAACTTTGGATGAAACTAATGTGTATTTCGAATTACAGAACATAAAGGGTCAGGAGAGTTGTCGATGTGTTTTTTTTAATGAGAGTCATTTGGAAAGGATAAGTCAAGAAAGCCTTTTGAGTCGAACTTTACCATTTGATTGGCAACACATGGCTGTGTTATTTTCCCCGGGAGTTCCTGCGTAATGTTGGGTGTTTTACGGAGGTGTGCGATTACCGTAGGAGTCGTGATACAGTGTTGTTGATGCATTCCCAACAGATGGCATACTTCTTTATATAAATGTCGGGAATATACAGCACTAATTGACATTTTGACCGTATCGAAAATAAATTATAATTTTAAATGCCTTGCTCTGTATCTGTATCGGTATCAACATCACCTGAAAAAGAATAGTGCATTGGCTATATAATTTTTAGGATATACATTTATATCTAGGGGATATTTTATGTAAGTTTGATAATGTTATGTGGATTTTGCTGGGGTTTTAAATGAATTATTGACACAGATACCAAACTATTGAATTTTTTAATGAATATTGACACACATATCAAACTATCGCGAACTGTATCTTTTTTTTGGCATATTTACAATAACGTATTATCCTTCAAAGGGAAAATATATGTGAATCATGGCCGGTCAAGGAGAAAATTTATGTAGGTATTTTATTTCTTTGCTTGTATAGTGTGTGAAATGGTGAAAGTGGTTATTCATGGTCACCTCAAGGGGTCACATTCATGAAGAAGTTAAATTGTCACGTATTGGTTAAAATATTCCACAATAACAGCAAGAACGACTTCACAATATACAAGCTTAATGTCTGGCATGGTCGAACAGTGATACTAATAGCGGCTGCAAGTGGGTCATCGAATTTCGAAGAGTATCATTTCTATTTCATACTTACTCCAAAACACACACTGGATATCCATTCAATTCCCCAGAATAGCCAACGTTAACAACT
>JAVCKZ010059531.1:0-15742 GCA_034780755.1 Lepetodrilus elevatus
CATTCATTCATTCATTCATTCATTCATTCATTCATTCATTCATTCATTCATTCATTCATTCATTCATTCATTCATTCCATCCAACCAATCCATTCATTCATTCATTCATTTAATGTATGTTTCTAGGATATTACTCTCCAAATGGGTCCGTTGCTCAAACAGAGTGTCCCCTAGGAACGTACCAGGACAAGAATGCCTCAAGCTCATGCATGGAGTGTGACCCAGGCTTCTTATGCGAAGAGAAGAAGATGACAGCGCAAGTCCCCTGCAGCGCAGGCCAATACTGTGGGAAGGCCTCGTTTGTTGCCAAAGACTGTCCCCCGGGATACTTCTCAAACGCGTAAGTACTGTGAGAATGCCGGTGTTGTCCATGAAGACTCACTCGCTCACTCACTCACTCACTCACTCGCTCACCGACTGACTCCTGTCCCCCACTTGTTCTCCAGCACCCACCAGGACAGCATCGACGACTGCATCATCTGTCCGCGCGGCTACTACTGCCAGAACAGAGGGGCCACAGCTCCTAAGGGCAAGTGCCTGGCCGGACACATCTGCTTCGAGGGCGCACTGGACAACGACCCTGTGTACAACAACGACACATCTGGGAACAAGACGCTGATCCTGTGGGGCGACACGTGCAGTGCGGGATACTACTGTCCGGAGGGCATCGCCTTCATGATCCCGTGTCCCCGCGGGACCTACAATCCAGACAGACAAGGGAGGTCTGAGAAGGACGACTGTAAGCCGTGCGATCCTGGGAAATACTGCAACGGAACTGCCCTCACAGAACCCACAGGTTTGTTAAATGAATGTAGTCATATAAAAAGACATACGTTTGGGAATTCATTTACGTTTTCTGTGATCACTTTGTGATACAGTTGCATCTAGCATTGAGAGGGTTAACAGTTTCAATGTGGAAACAGGTGACGAACACAGGGCCTATCTCAGTATTTGGAAAAACGTTTATGCACATTCGCCATTTTGGACAACATGTACAATCCATGATTGCTTCCTATAATTTCCTGATGCTGTCAGCTCTTATTGATCCCTCCATTCTCCTAGCAGCCCACAAACAAGATCAGTTTAGATTTTCATGTTTTCTGGCTGTTTATGTCAAACCGTGTTTGTCCAAAATGTGGAACCAAAAGGCAGTTGGTGCGACAACACATAGAGTGATTAGTATCGATTGAGTTAAAAATACTGACATCACTGATATACTTCCAGGTCTGTGCGATCAGGGCTACTACTGCACGGGTGGGGCGTACATCCCAGACCCCGTCAACTCCACCGTGCAGAACGACACCGGCGACATCTGCCCGCTACATCACATCTGTGTGACGGGGTCGGACCAGCCCAAGCAGTGTGAGATCGGGATGTTTGCTGACAACGTGGGACTCTGGGAGTGTCAACTCTGCCTCGCGGGATTCCTCTGTAAGGCTGGACAGGCACCAGAAGTCTGTCCTCAAGGTAAACACAATGTCCTTAAGGTAAACACGATGTCCTGTCCTCAAGGTAAAATCAATGTCCTTAAGGTAAACACGATGTTCTGTCCTCAAGGTAAACACAATGTCCTTAAGGTAAACACGATCTCCTGTCCTTAAGGTAAAATCAATGTCCTTAAGGTAAACACAATGTTCTGTCCTTAAGGTAAAATCAATGTCCTTAAGGTAAACACAATGTCCTGTCCTCAAGGTAAACATGGTTACCTGTCATTTAGGTAAACATGTCCCGTCCTTAAAATCACTATGAAGTCCTGTCCTCACGGTAAACATGATGTATTGTTTTCATGGTAAACATGATGTATTGTTTTCATGGTAAACATGATGTATTGTTGTCATGGTAAACATGATGTATTGTTTTCATGGTACATATGGTTTGTTGTGCATGTATTGTAGGCTACTACTGTGTTGCAAGCACGGATTCCGTCAAAACAACTCAGGGAACACCATGTCCGATCGGAACATACGGCAAAGATGACGGTTTGATCACGGCTGACAACTGTACTCTGTGCGACGCCGGCCACTACTGCGCATCCAAAGGTAGCGGCCGACACTGTCGTCCTTCAATCTGAACACCTCTATACTCACTGTCATCCTTCAATCTGAACACCTATAGTCACTGTCGTCCTTCAATCTGAACTCCTCTATACTCACTGTCGTCCTTCAATCTGAACACCTATACTCACTGTCGTCCTTCAATCTGAACACCTATAGTCACTGTCGTCCTTCAATCTGAACACCTCTATACTCACTGTCGTCCTTCAATCTGAACACCTATAGTCACTGTCGTTCTTCAATCTGAACACACCTATAATCACTGTCGTCCTTCAATCTGAACACCTCTATAATCACTGTAGTCCTTCAATCTGAACACCTCTATAGTCACTGTAATCCTTCAATCTGAACACCTATACTCACTGTCGTCCTTCAATCTGAACACCTATACTCACTGTTGTCCTTCAATCTGAACACCTATACTCACTGTCGTCCTTCAATCTGAACACCTCTATAGTCACTGTAATCCTTCAATCTGAACACCTCTATACTCACTGTTGTCCATCAATCTGAACACCTCTATAGTCACTGTCGTCCTTCAATCTAAAGACTTCTGTAATCACTGTCGTCCTTCAATCTGAACACCTCTATAATCACTGTCGTCCTTCAATCTGAACACCTGTAATCACTGTCGTCCTTCAATCTGAACACCTCTATAGTCCAATCTGAACACCTCTATAGTCCAATGCTGCCATGATGCTAACACCTTTCTCTTGAAGCCAAAAATATTATATTTTACAAATAATCATATTTCTTTTAGGAGATAAATATATGGTTCTTTTGACATTTGCGGAATGTTATTGAAATTCGACATGACAAATTTAATTACCCAACCTGCTTGCGAGATATTTATTTTGAAAAGTTATCCTTAGTGATTCTTTCATAATTAGAGCCAGCAAAACCTGTTTATAACTGGTTTATCTATGGGATCAATTATTGAAAACTACTAGACATTTCTCATTAGGAATTACATTGAGTCTGTATGGAAGAATTACATTGAGTCTGTTGAAGAACTAATCAGACGTTCTTATGTTTGGCTTTATCTAACATCAACTCAAAGTGATGAGTCCTACTAATATAAGGACATTTGAGAAGAAGAAATAATTGAGTTTATTGTTTTCAGCTTTAACTAACGCAACTGGTTTAATCACTGCGGGCTACTGGTCCATCATTGGCTCGTCCACACCGACACCCGAGGACACCGACAACGCCGACAGAGGACGTTGTCCTAAAGGATTCTATTGTCTAGAAGGAAGCATTTCACCCTTGGCGTGTCCTAGAGGAACTCTCGGGTAAAGCCTTCCCGCACGCACTCTGCAGTAGATTGTGGTGATAGTTTGACGTCAAGTGTCAAGTATTTGTGTCGTTTGAGATGGGGATAAATAACAATGTCATCTATGTTTAATAATAATGTCATCCAGCTACTTCTGGTAATAATGTCATCACATATTAATGTAATTTACATCTGATAATGATGTCATCTACAGCTGATAGTAATGTCATCCACTTGTGGTAATACTGTCATCGCATGATGTCATTTACATCTAATGATAGTAATATCATCTACATCTGATAGTAATGTCACCTACATCTGATAGTAATGTCGTCTACATCTGATAGTAATGTCATCTACATCTGATAGTAATGTCATCTACGTAATGTCATCTACAGCTGATAGTAATGTCATCTACATCTGATAGTAATGTCATCTGGTCATGCCTGCTCCATATTAACAGTAACTCACTGTTTCCTCCTACACATTGCGACTCCTACACATTACACTGAGAGTCGGACACTGTTTATCAGTCCAATTGAGACGCTGTCATCAGTCCATTTATCTTCACGTGACACAGGAAGTCCCCGCGCAAGACGAAGGAGGCGGAGTGTGAGCAGTGCGACCCTGGCTTCTACTGCCCGTACTACAACATGACTGACACCACGCTCAAGTGCGACGCTGGACACTACTGCAGTCTGGGATCTCACGAGCAAGCGCCGGTCAACCAGACGTACGGAGACATATGTCCAGCAGGTCAGTTGACTAGCTTGTGTCCAGCGTGGGGTGTGCTGACCTCATGTAGTGTAGTGTGCTGCCTTGTGTAGTGTGCTGCCTTGTGTAGTGTAACTGTGGTCACTCACAGATGTCTGATTTATATGTTGGTTTCCGTCTCTTGTCCATCCAGCTGTTGATGGGTTCCCGGTAGGATAGGTATTTGGTCAAATGTGTTTTCGTTTGTTTTTCTATTGTTATTTTTCATTGATGAATATAATCACTTCAGTATATTTCATATTTCCAAGTATCTTGAATTTATTGAAAGTGACTTACGAAAAATATATTATTAAATTCTATAAAATTCAGGTCACTATTGTCCAGAGGGGTCCAAAGAACCCAAACCTTGTGCAGAAGGGTCGTACTCCAATGAACTGGGTCGTGACGCTTGCATTGACTGTCCCGCTGGTAACTACTGTCCCGCCAACACGAGCGAGCCGCTGCCGTGTCCCGAGGGGTACTGGTGTGGCCCCAAGTACCTGACTGGCACCCAGACCCCGTGTCTGGCCGGCACCTACAACAATGCCACCGGTATGGACAACCCCGCAGACTGTCTGCCCTGTCTGCCCGGGTAAGTTACGCCACCCTCCCTGCTCAAATAATATCATGCACATTCACAGGTAGGCAGTGAACAGGTGTGTGGTGAACAGGTGTGGTGAACTGGGGTGCGTTCAAAGACACAAGCGCTGAGTAAGCCCCTTAGCTACTCGTGAGACAGTGGCTAGTTTGGTAAGCCGCTTGCAAGCGGCTTGCGTGTCTGAACGACCCCCAGGTGTATGGTTAGATTGAAGGGTTTACAGATGTAATAGTCAGGGTATGCAAGGACAAAGATATGGACTGACAGATGATGTATGTTTACTCTCAAAACTCTGCCTGTTACACAGATAACAACTATATTAAATGTCTTTATACATGCTATAATAATTTTATATATTTTTATATATTTCGTTTAATTTTGTAAGAAGTCCGTTTAGGACGAAAAGTCGTCATCGTCGTCGCTCAGTCATGGTTGAAATAGTTGTGTAGAGTTGTTATTTATATATTTCGATCTTGCATGATGAACTTAACAACATCTGAATCAGTATTTATAAAACAATGTGCAATTAACATGAATAAGCTTATACTTATTTTTATTTTAGTAAATGTTTATCCAATTAAGAAAAACAATATGATTTCTTTTTTATTAAATTGGTTCTAGTCCTACAATCTAAGTTCTAGGGTTATGTAATCAACAGCATGGATATCTGACTTAACCTTCTTCCTGCTGAATGATTCCATTGTACATATGTTTGGGGCTTGTATATATATATGTATGCCTGCAGCAGTGGGGAGGTTAATTATGTCAGTGTCTATTCTCTCCTGCAGCCATTACTGTGCATCCCAGGGCCTGTCCATGCCGACCGACGAGTGCGACGCGGGGTGGTACTGTACGGGTGGCGCCAAGTCTGCCCAGCCCTCGATCAACACCCAGGGGGGACAGTGCGCCAGGGGCTTCTACTGTCCTAAAGGAAGCTCGCAGCAGATTCCCTGCACCCCCGGCTTGTACTGTGACAATGTCGGTAAGTCCTGTGTTGTTAACTAACCAATCGTTGTGTAATTGTTATTTGATAAACTAATAAACTAGTCTCTAACCATCTATATTTATTCCATATTTACAAAAACACCATGAAAAAAATCCAACAATGTACAAGATGTTTAAAATTACCTTTATGATTTCAGAGTTATCTACTCCTACTGGCAACTGCAGCGAGGGGTATTTCTGTTCTGCAGGCTCGCCCACACCCACACCCACTGCACAGGCCTATGGTATGTATAGAAACTAGGGGTGTAACGATAAGTCGATAAGTCGACCTATTGCGATAGTGTGTTTCCCGATAGCAAGCTATCGATGGCAATCTTAACAATCGATAACTATTGGTGATAGTATGACTATCGATAGTTCCGATAGTTGTTTTTATTTTTTATTTTTTATCTCTGCTTATTTTCTGAAACTTGTCCTGGACTCCTGCCCCGATTCCAACTAATGACGTCATTTGCAGCCTAGAGGGGTCTGAAACTAATGTAAACCAGTGGGATATGCGTGAAATATAGCTAGTTAGCCAATAAAATATGTTTGACCATGAAATATGTAAACAAACCCGTAATATTGTATGCATTTAACATTAATTTTGGATACCCAAGTACTATCGCGATATCTTTGTCAAATTGTGATAGTATCGTGATAGTAATTCTAACTATCGCAATACTATCGTGATAGTGAAATTACCTGTGATAGTCACCCCTAATAGACACCCACACCCACTGCACGGGCCTATATGGCCAGGCACCCACTGGCCAACATGTTTTTGTAATGCTACACTACCATCAAGTTTACATTCAGTATTGTTACAATACTTACCATGCTGCTGTAACTATAGTTACAAAAATCCTACGACCTCTCCTTTAAGGTGACCTTTGCCCTCTGGGTCAGTACTGTCCACCCGGCAGTTCTAGTGGCATCACGTGCCCGCCAGGGAAGTACCTCAACTTCACGGGGTCGCGCACGGAGAACGACTGCCTGACGTGTCTCCAGGGTTACTTCTGTGGCGGCTACGGCAACCAGGACTCCAACGCCGAGTGCTCCTCCGGCTACTACTGCCCCCCCGGCATGAACATCTCCAGTCCAGCCGAGTACACGTGTCCTGAAGGTAGGTGGACCTGCTTTAAAGGGTCTGTCACTCGTATGCTCTGATAGATACTTCCATACAACAATAGAAATTAACTTTAAAACTTACTAGCCTGAATAGTGATACATAACAAATGTTATGAATTTCTACTAGCCCTTAGGATACCGTTAGCATAGGGAGAAATGACCCAGACTTGCAATACGTTTTCTTCAGAGGTGAGTAATAGCACAGTGATATCGTTAGACCGGTGCGATTAGTCGGCACTACGGGTATTGCAGGATTAGTCGGCACTACGGGTATTGCAGGATTAGTCAGCACTACGGGTATTGCAGGATTAGTCGGCACTACGGGTATTGCAGGATTAGTCAGCACTACGGGTATTGCAGGATTTCGGCTGCTGAACGCTGACATACCGTGATAAGAGAAACAGCAAAACTAGCACGTTTGTCCACACAGGTCACTTCTGCGCCCCTGGGAGTCACGAGGCCGTTCGGTGCGAGAGCGGGACATACCAGGACGAGACGGGACAAGGAGTGTGCAAGACATGTCCTTCAGGTTTCTACTGTGACAAGACCATGGACCCTGTCGTCCTCTACAACAACACCGTCTGTCCTTTTGGTGAGTGGCATGTCTGGGAGTTGCATGTTCGTACATAGATTGTCGCCCCTGGGTGAAATATTCCTCCCGCGACATAAAGCATTAATTCAACCAATCGTACATAGATCATAGCGCTATATACCATAATCACCATAATAATTCAAACAGGAGATTTTGTTTGTAAAATTAGTGACAATCATATTAAAGTAGGATGTTGCCGGTTTCCTGCTGCCCTAAACTGACAAGTCGTGATATTAGTGAAAGATCCTAGAAAGCGACTTTAAACCCCAATAAAAACATTAAAAAAAACTTTTTTTTTAAATAATAAAATTAAATTTAAATTAAAGTATCAAATATTTAATTGTGTTTGAATACCGGTAATTAGATTTTAAAAAATAAATAAATTCATGTTCATATTTTTAGGGTCAGAAAATATTCAGTTAATCGGCCAATCTTAATATATAAATCCACCATTGCCATCAGTAGTATCTGAAGACATGTGATGATTGTTTCTCCGCAGGCTACTACTGTCCAGATTCCACCAAGTATTCCGTGGAGCACCCGTGTCCTCGAGGTACATACAGCAACCGTACAGGTCTACAGGAAGTGGCAGATTGTCTCCCCTGTCCAGGCGGCTACTACTGCGATCAAACTGCCCAAACTGGCTTCAGTCTTTTGTGCTCAGCAGGGTATGTCGTAATGTCTATTTACGTATTGGCTTCCATACACGCTCACAAAATTTGTGGTATTTTATTAATGTCAGTATGATAAATTGAAATAATGCAAATATATTCCGAAATGTTTTAGTTTCTATGATCAGAACCTAGGATTATTTTTACAGTATTCTTTTACAGCTTCTGTGATTCATGAACAGACAGCTTAACCCTCTCCCTGCTGGATTAGGCATAGACACAGCTCTTTAGGGCATTTCCGGTTGCCTTCAGCAGAGAGAGGGTTAATGACCTTCTAAACATGCACGTCTATCCTCATTCGCAGGTGTAATTCAACATTGAGCGTTACGATTGCTGTAGATTCCCTCCTGCCTTAAACTGACAAGTCGTGATATAAGTGAAAGAATCTTGAAAGTGGCCCTAAGCCTAAATTAAAAACCAAAAATGTATGACATTCAATCTGTCCGCAGGTATTACTGTCGTCAGAAGGCTGAGTCTGGCACACCGTCACAAGGCTACGACGCCGACGAGTGTCCCGTCGGCCACTACTGCCCGGAACAGACGTCAGAACCGCAGAAATGTCCCCTCGGAACCTGGTCCAACAACGTCAAGCTGACCGCCGAGAACGAATGCAAGAACTGTACTGCAGGTAGTTCCTGTTTCATGTCAAGGTCATATGAAGGTCATGATGTGCCGATGTCTGTCACAAAGTCAGTTTGTTATCAAAGATTTAGAAGACTCCAGTCTACTGTCATATGAAGGTCACGAAGTGTCAATGTCGGTAGAATCATGTCTATTTATTGTCCAAGACTCCAGTCAATGTCTGCTGTATAGTCTGTGGAGCTATGTTGATTTGTTGTGTAAAATATATCTACACCACCCTCAAGTAACACACCAGGGTATCGTTTCTCAAAGCTCTCTTAGCCGCTATGGGACCATAGCATTCTCTTTGCCAATAGCTAATACATTGCAAAGAGAGTGCTATTGTCCCTTAGCGGCTAAGAGAGCTTCGAGAGTGCTATTGTCCCTTAGCGGCTAAGAGAGCTTCGAGAGTGCTATTGTCCCTTAATGGCTAAGAGAGCTTCGAGAGTGCTATTGTCCCTTAGCGGCTAAGAGAGCTTCGAGAAACGATACCCTGATTTTGCTTTGTTCTCGTTGTCCATGGAGAAAGTTTGTTTTTGAGAAATGCAACACACAGGTCTTTCTGTGTAGGTTTCTACTGTGAGGAGCTGAACTCCACTATTATCAGTGGACCGTGCGAAGCCGGCTTCTACTGTCCTGTGCGGTCCTCCAGTGCCCAGGAGAATCCATGTCCTGAAGGATTCTACTGTCCTGCCCAGAGTGAGGCTCCGTCACCATGTCCTAAAGGTACGCGGACAAACCCCTTTGTTAAACCAAGTACATATTATGATTCACAAAGCTGATTAATGGTTTCTGATTCATAATTTCTGCATTCAAATCATTAGCAATGTCTGTATGGTGTCTCTATGGTGCCAATAAGAAATGTCAACATTGTAATAGAGAATAAAATATATCTAGACAATGAAACTGCAGCTAATACTGACTCTAGAGAAGGATCTTCACTAGGTCTAGTAATAGTAATATACTGAAGGACAAAGGTCAGGGTTTTGACCATATTTTTTATTTTTTTAAATCTTTGAGTTTTGTTATCTGTTTCTAATTTACGTCATGGATATACAATCACTGCAAGTGAACAAATACCTAAACACAGCACTCAAAGTGAAACAAGGATCTAAAGAAGTATCTCATCACCTTATTGATTGCTTCATAGCACCTACAATTGTCCAGAATGAACATGCGGTTGTTCCTCATGAAGCGTCTTCGCTCTATTTGCAGGAAAGTTTTCGAATTTCACCAACCAGAAGGCGGAGACCGACTGCTCTGAATGTCCGGGAGGTTCTTACTGCGCCACCGACGGACTCGGAACACCCACCGGCCTGTGTGGAGAAGGTAACCACTGACCACCTCGGTCACACCACTCACATTGAACATGTCTACCGTATATGCAGAACATTTTATGGTTTGTTAGCAGAAAAACTAGTTACTTTTTCATTAAGAACCATTTAACATAAAAAAAACTAAATTCTTTCTTTGAGAGTTATCTGCCCAGTGTGTTGTACTTGTGTGAGAATGAAAGCTACTGACCAACTGAGAGTTATCTGCCCAGTGTGAGATGAAAGCTACTGACCAACTTTTGTGTGTTCCAGGCTACTACTGTCCACCAGGGTCTATCCACAAAGAGTCCAACGACACCTACTGTCCAATCGGTCACTACTGTCCTGAGGGCGTGGCTGGACCTATACCATGTCGCAACAACAGCTATGTATGTTTCTGTGATACCTACTCTCGACCTTACTCATCGTTAGTATTAAATATGAAAAATTATAAAATGTTGTCCGTCTTATTTCCATATGAAATTTGTCGCCTATGGGAGAAATATTCATGCTATGATGTCAAGCATGAATTCAATCAAAAACTTGCCAATTTGTTATTTTTGGGGGTACTGTGATGACACAAAACAGTGGGTCTTACTACAAAAATAATGTAGCACTATTAGCACACTTTCAAGTATGGATTTGTTGAAATGTAAATGCGTACATTATTATTATTTTTATAACACTAAAATGTCTTTATCAGACCATGGTGTTTCATGTCGGGAGTGTATACGAGAACTAAACCTACCTCCACTACAGGTGAACCACACCCACGCCGTGGAGTGCTACAGCTGTGCCCCGGGCTACTACTGCATCGGCAACGGCCACAACACCGACTGTCCCGTGGGCTACTACTGTCCGTCGGGCACCGGGCTGGACTGGAAGAGCTGTCCGCGGGGCACGTACAGCGACGTGGAGCGGCTGTACGAGGAGCGGCAGTGCAAGCCGTGCCCCGGCGGGAAGTACTGCGACGGCGAGCACCTCAACACCCCGTCCGGAGACTGCGCCCCGGGTCACTGGTGCGTGGCCGGCGTCGACAGGAAGTTCCCCAACGGGACCAATCAGACGGAGCCGTTCAACAACACGTGCTATGACGACCGAATGGTCGGGTTCGGAGGTGTGTGTCCCGTAGGACACTACTGTCCCGGTGGAGTGAACAGTGTGTACCCTGTGCCCTGCGAGAACGGAACGTACGCCGATGTGGAGGGGCTGTCTTCGTGCTTCGCCTGCAAAGAAGGTGAGGCTGCATCCTTGACATCTCTTGTCTTCATTCAGTAGTCTTGTATTGTACTTCATGTCGGCCTCTTCTCCATATATCTTTGCATCTGTGCTCCATATTGTTCTAAGAAATCAACATACACCCCAATGTTAATTCCTATATTTTTGCTGCTTCATATCCTCCGGGACATTGTCCTCAAGTACATCATCATTGAAAGACAAGTTTTTTGATTCTCTGTCTACTCCATGTCACTAGTAGACAACCATCCATTACATTGCATGTTATACTACTACAAGAAACAAGTAACCAAAACTACTATTATATATATACTATTATATCTTACAACTTTCTACAACTAAACTATTTCATCGGTGGATATCATCACAGCATTGAAACGGTATTGATCTGTATAATTTTCTGATTGTTGCCCTTTGACCTTGTTCCAGGCTACTATTGTCCAGCTGGGACTGCGGCCTACACTGACCACCCCTGTGACACTGGACACTACTGTCCGGAGAAGACGCAGCGCTGGAACGAGTTCCCCTGCGATGCCGGAACCTTCAACAACATTACCCGTAGAACAAAGAAGGACGATTGTCTGATATGCACAGGTACCTGATTAGATTTACTTCAAACTGCCATCAAGTCACTTCGAATTCAAGATAATATTTTGATGGTATTGACAACAATAACAAAACTTAATAAATTCGGGACATTTTTCAATAATATAGACAACAATAACAATGTTGATAAATTCGGGGCTCACCCGAAGTCCATTATACACATATGCCATAATCAGTGTTAGACGGGACCTGGGACTTCAAATTCAGTCCGTTATATAGTATATAATATAATAGGCGAGTGTCCAGTTTATCTGAAGCCGGTATGCAAGGTCTACAGTACCTAAAAGAAATTATGTAGAGGCCTGAAA
Source organism: Lepetodrilus elevatus (assembly GCA_034780755.1). NCBI lineage: Eukaryota > Metazoa > Mollusca > Gastropoda > Lepetellida > Lepetodrilidae > Lepetodrilus > Lepetodrilus elevatus. Next base: position 12,141 of record JAVCKZ010059531.1, read on the forward strand.
TTCAATAGTATGATGACAGATGTCCAGCAACTACTGACCACATTGTGTCGACTTTCAGGTGGTCACTACTGCGCCCAGACCGGCTTGACCGTTCCGTCCGGACTGTGCGACCCCGGCTACCATTGCCCCAACAGCTCCACCACGGCCACACCCACCGGCGTCGGGGGTGACCAGTGCACCAAGGGCTACTTCTGCCCCGAGGGATCAACTGACCCCACCCCATGCACGCCAGGACACTACTGTGCTACCGACAGACTGAGCAACACATCCGGTCTGTGCAACCAAGGATACTTCTGTACCGGCGTGGCCACTGTGGGCAACCCTACTGACGGAACTACGGGTAAGCCAGAGTGATGAGTAGGTAGTTAGTCTTGTGTATGGCAATGTTGTGTGCATTATTATTATTGTTATTATTGTTGTTATTATTTTATGCCCTGTAGAAGAGCGAGGAATTATCGAATATATAACATGTTCCGTTGTGATCCCAACATGCACAATCCTGATGAAGACCTTATAGATGCCGAAACGTTGATTGTATGGACATTATCTCTTTAATATTATTATTATTATTATTACTACTGCAGGTCATTCTCGTGTCATTTGATCAGAGACCGTCTATTTGATTCAATATTTAGATTTTCAGATGTTTTCATTAACAAGCCTATTCGAATATGAAGATATTGTATATTTCTGAGGTCGTGATGACATCTATTCCAGGTGACATCTGCCCGGAAGGCGCCTACTGCCCCGAGGGAAGTCCGTCTCCCACCCTGTGTCAGGCCGGCTCCTTCCTCAACAGCACCGGCAACGATGCGGAGTCAGACTGCATCCAGTGTACGCCAGGCTACTTCTGCGCAGGCGGCGGGAACACCATCCCCGACGGCCTCTGCAGCGCAGGCTACCACTGCCCCGGGGGACAAGACTCTCCCGCCCCGCCAGGATACAACTGCAGCATGGGTCACTACTGCCCCGAGGGAAGCGCCTCTGAGTTGCGCTGCCCGTCTGGTTCCTACCAGGACGTGCTCGGACAGGCGTCCTGCAAGTCCTGTCCTGTCGGCTTCTATTGCGACAGCGTGAAGGACCCCGTGGTCCTGTACAACACCTCGTCCTGTCCCGCGGGTCACTACTGTCCCGAAAACACCACCAGAGCCACGGAGTTCCCGTGTCCATACGGAACCTTCAACAACGCCACGGAGAAGATGGAACTTGGCGACTGTCTGGAATGTTCCGGCGGCATGCAGTGCAGTCAGGACGGTCTGGCGGAACCCGTGGGCACGTGTGACCCCGGCTACTTCTGTACGTCGGGATCCAACAGCTCCACCCCCACGATGGGCGCCAATGCAGATGTCTGTCCGCAAGGGTTCTACTGTCCTGAAGGAACAGTGGTGTCGCAGTCGTGCCCGCCAGGAACGTACAACCCGGCCACCGGGAGACAGAGCGCGGACGAGTGCAGTAACTGTACCGGAGGACGGTACTGCCCCGAATACAACATGACCTCAGCCGGGCCTCTCTGTACCGCCGGTCAGTGACGCACAAACAACTCTTCGTATTAATGCAATATATGATAGTGTAGATACTAACATCTATCTATTGATCTTGTAGATTGACAGTGTAAGTTTTCTATATGAACTGGGGCCTGTTGCTCAGAATAGAAAGTGTTGACCTTATAATAGTTGTAGCCAGAATAGTTCTATAGCAACGGGGCCCTCAACTGTTAAGGACCTACCATATTTCTTATGCGCTTTGAGCAAGTGTTTTTCCGCATGGAGTACAGCGCATTATAAATGCACTATTATTATTATTATTATTATTATTATTATTATTGTTATTATTATATTCTCTGCCCGCCACAGGCTACTACTGTCCGTCTAGAGCTGACAAGGCCCAGTTCCTGCAGTGCCCGGCGGGGTCGTACTGCCCCGAGGGATCCGACCTGCCCAAGCAGTGTCCACCAGGGACTTTCTCCAACGCCTCCGAGCTGACCAGCGTTGACCAGTGCTCTCTCTGTACCGGCGGCTACTACTGCCCAGATCCAGGTACGCGGACTGCTCTCTAGTCAAGTCACAGTGAATGGTCATGAAATCTAGAGAATACTTATGAACAGTGACATGCAAACATCAAGGCAAATTAAACAATACCGCTATGCATTCACATATGAATTTGTCAAAAATACACCGACAGCATATTTTATTATTTTATTTTATTATTATTTTATTATTTATTATTATTTTATTATTATTATTATACAGATATTTTATTAACGTCTCACCTCGCATAGTCAGGTACATAACATACATGTATTTATCTTTATGACCAGGTATGACGGAGGCCACAGGTACATAACATACATGTATTTATCTTTATGACCAGGTATGACGGAGGCCACAGCCATGTGCTGGGGAGGATACTACTGTCCTAACAACATGTCGCTTCCCAACCCTGTGGAGAACATCTGTCCACGCGGCCTGCACTGTCCCAATGGCAGCGAGATCTACAAGGTAAGAAAGATCCTCTCAGTAAATCTCATTGTATTCTCATTCATAACGCTATCATGTCTTTTTAACTCTCTAATTACAATTCAAATGTGTTAGTTTATCTTTATCCTTCTTCGCCATCCTTTCAAATGTTTAACTTTGAACTTTCACAGGAGTGTCCCCCAGGTTCATACGCCAACACCACCGGAGCGTCGGAGTGCACGGCCTGTCTCCAGGGGTTCTACTGCCTGCCCGTCCAGCCCAGCAACTCCTCCCTCAACGCCCAACCGTGCCCCCTCGGATACTACTGTCCTCAAGGTAAATAGTTACGCTAGAAATCTGTAGGTATAAGTTTCCCCTGGTATTATTATATAATCAGTATTATTATAAAGCATAGTTTTTTTAAATGTCCAAGCATTAACACTGTACAAACACTAATTCTGCAGGAGCAGTGAAATGCTTTCAAATTATTATTATTATTATTATTATTAATTATTATTATTATTATTATTATTATTATTATTATTATTACAATGAAATGGTTTCAAATTATTGTTTTATATATTTATTATTATTATTGTTGTTGTTATTACATATCTGTGTGCTATGCAGGGACTGCCATGGACTGGGTGGCGTGCCCCAGTGGGACATACAGCGACCAGGAAGGACTGTCCGAGCTGTCCCAGTGTAAGCCGTGTGATGGTGGCAAGTACTGTAGTGGACAACATCTCACAACGCCGTCCGGGAACTGTGCCGCCGGTACGTGCTCACCGCTGTCATGGCAAATATCAGCGTGTATTATTACTATTAATCTATTATGAAATATTTTATTTATTGCTTACATAAATTTTATACATTATTTTCAGATTGCAGATTATTTCTTTATGCATATTATTTATTCTTAGGTTATTAAAATGTACTCGGGTTATTATACAGGTTATTACTTTTATACTTATGCAGGTTATTATTTCTGTACTTGGGTAATTCTCTGTACTCAGGTAATTATTTCTATATACTGGTTACGGGCCTATTATCGCCTGAAATATGAACATTTTTCTGGATATTTTTCTTAATATGTACATCAACTTAATTATACTTACTATGGCACAAGTATAGCTATAGTGTGAC
>JAVCKZ010059542.1:0-15742 GCA_034780755.1 Lepetodrilus elevatus
CTCTCCCTGCTGGATTAGGCAAAAGCACTGCTCATTAGGGCATGAACGGTTGCCTTCAGCAGGGAGAGGGTTAAATACTTGGCTGGAATGTTTGAGTGTTTGTATCTGACATTTCAGGAATGTTTGTGTATGATTTTATGAAGGCCTTAAAAGAATATTTGTTTCTGTTTGTGTTTGTGACTTGACAATCCATTTTATTTGATATTGTTTGTACCTACGATTGTGATGATCGTTAAAGTGTTTATGATATGCCATGACAGGAATGTTTGTGTTGTCAGATGGCTTCGACTAGGCTTGCGGTCTCACTGGTCTAAGGCCATCGCCCCTGCTGTACAGTTTGTCACAGAACAGGGCAGAATGAAGTTTGTTAGACCTTTGTACAGGTGAGTTGCAGACATCGTTTCCCCCAGTGGTGTAGGGTTTAAAACTTTGAAGTCATACAGTCACAGTTTGTCTTCAGAAGTATATTGGGCATGTCTCGCTGGTTTTCAATATTTTATTTGTTTGTTTTCTCACGATTTTAAAATATGTTGAGATACAACATATTCTGAAAATCAGTAGGACACGTGGAAAAAGTAGCTTGTTGCCCATAATATGTGTGACAGTGTAGACAAATCAAATACTGTGGACCACGAAATATGTCAAAAACCTTAATTATTTCCCTTTAACAGGCCAATGAAAACATTTAAATTATATTACATCATCATCTGCTTTGGTTATTTAATGTATCATTAAAACTTATATGTACTAGTATTATTCTTTGTACAAAGATTATCTGTGAGGGATCTATAGCTAATATGTTTGTCAATTTTCCAGGGATATGTACGCGTGGGAGGACTCGAGACAGACGGCTATTGACAACTTCCAGAAAGTGAAAGCTCAGATGCATAGTACCACAGCCGGAATGGTGGAGAAAGAGCTGCACCTGAGGCAGTCCTGAGGCAGTCCTGAGGCGGTCCTGAGCCATCAGACACGACCACAATAAGCCCGCTCAAAATCTTGAATACGCACAGAATATGTGTGTGTGTGTGTCAAACGTGAAAGCATATGAACAACAACTGTACGAGGCGCAGTATCATCTATTTTGCGCTGCATGTTTATTAAAACCACTGTAAAGTATTCTGGTAGTTGTAATAAGCATTTTAAAGGCATAATATCACAGTTGATAGACCTGTATAATCGAACAAAACAAATTTCAATCTGAGACTAATTACGCTTTATTTATCCACCCAAAAGTTTATATTTAGTGATGTACTTATCTCCCAGCACTCGATAGTTATAAAATAAATCATATTTTATATTAAATAGGGAAACGTTCCGCTGTTTATCTTATCTTTGATGCATCATTGTTCTAAGAACAATTGCGAGCAGACATTAGAGTTATGTCCCCTTGCATCATATATTATGTTGGCCGTATTTGATTTAAACCCGACTCTAGAGTTGCAGGAGGTTTGCAGTGAAGATTTGTCAAACACATAGCGGTGGAAAGCTTTTTGGAAGTATAAACATGATTTTATGTATGTCAAGTGAATGTACTTTTCAATTATAGCTAAGAACTAGTCCAAAAGAACCATAAATATCAGTGATATTATGCCTTCATAGCATTATACTGTACTATAATGCGCTTTCACTTTTGACTTGCGTATACATATTCTACGCGTTATCGAAACCGCGAGCTGGCTTGTACTATTATTCCGGTTCCCACACTAATGTTGGGCAGCAAATCAACCACTATTCCTGGACCATAGTGCTATTCAACCTATCACAACCATTGTCACAACCATTGTCACAACCCATATCAGGTTGCATTTGTTGAAAACTTTCACAACTTTTTAAATGGAAAATATATCACATACTGTCGTTAAATCAATAATGTTGTAATATTATGGGAACATTGAACAAATGTACAAAATATTGATTAAACCAATTTGATGAATAGACGTACTCTCATTTTATGCATGGTTGATTATCATTGTGTGCTGCTGAATGTAGATATATATCTGTTCGAAATAATTTGAATCAGTGTTATGAAAAGGGAATGATTGTACCTGTACATTATTTTAAGAAAAATCAAATTGACGATGCATACCTCTCTATTTGCAGGCCTGTAAAAAACACACCAAATGTTGAAAACCATAAAACATGAATATGACAATACTTCATGTATCCTGATAAATTCTTCATGTAAAATCTGTATCATTCGTCAACATTCCAAAATTTAAATCAATACTGCAACAATGGAGGCAAGAAAAATTGTCTTGTAACACTTGTTTGAACTAAATGAAATGGGCCAATGTAACATCTTTATCTTATCGATCTATGGGACCTTTTTATTTTCCTTGTTTTTGTCTTTTCCTTTATTTTTCCTTTTCTTTTTACCTTTTTTTTGTATTCATAATGTAGCCAAAAATATATTTTGTTATATAGGGTCCTAATGGTCTCATATTTTTAATAAGTTTAATTTAAGAAGAACGAGTACGGTAGGTCAATTACGAGTTGTATGACATGTCCCTGAGCTATCTAGCTTTCCTCTGCCAGCCAAAATGTGTTACTTTTAACACACACATTAGCTTAATGGATAAGTGTAGTAGGGAAGTGTTACGTACCACCCATAAGCATTCTCTCTATCTGATTGGTTGTACTGTATATTCCTGTCCTCTTCCAGCATCCTAAAGAATATGATTTATTACATTATAGTTTTTCTTTGTTTCTAGTATTCACAGCTTCTCTATTATGGCATGGAATCTATTTTATATATACATTTCTTTGATTTTTTTTTATGAAGCCTTGGCTATCTTGTGAATGTTGTATATTAAGTTTCTCATAATGTCTGATGTTTAATTTTATTCTTCTGCTTCTTCTTAACATAATTGAATGAATTAAAAAATACAACATTTTGAAGTGAATTTAGTACTTGTCGCATAACATTTAACCCGATCAGAGTTTCGAATATGCCAAGATTCTTGAAGAATGTGCATACAGTGTTCACGTGTCAAAGATGAAAGCACAATAATGTGTGTTTATCATATAGATCTATACATGTAGTTTGTGTCTTGAGTGTTTGTCACAACCATTGTAAAATATTCTAGTGGTTGTGACAAGCACTTTAATAGCACTATACTATACTAGGATATGTGCTTTCATCTTAATATGCTTACTGTGTTCTGTGTTTATTAGAACTATGAATAACAGTTTGAACATACTAGTAGCCTATTTGATGCAACATGATCTGAATGAGTGTCTCTCTCTCTCTCTCTCTTTCAACATCTCTCTCTCTCATGTGAAGCTACAAACTTCGAGATATAAGTGTGGTATAAAGTCCAATCCTATGGGAGATAGTTTGCTGAAATTGATTTGTGTTCACATAAGAGATAATTTGAGTGAAAAGTCATGGAAAGGGGTTCAAATGTCCCTAGTAATGAACCGTTTTAACATTCTTATGTTGGTTTTATTGTCTTTTTAATGATGCCAAGACCTTCATATAATATCTGCAAAGTTCCTGTGATATCTAGTAGTGTCCAGAAGTACTTTGATATCCATTTATGGTCGCAATGTGCCATATTTTATGACACTTCATACCATACTATATCGAATGATTGAAAATTCCTTCACTTTGGGAAAATGACCACCGACCCTGACTTCATGACAAGGGTTGTAGCGGTAGTCGGGGGTGTAAATAGAAACTTACGTCAAACATTGTCCAGTTTTGCACTGTTGATCCATGGTAACTGCGCATGCATCGGGCAGAAAGTACAGACAGAACAGCTAGAAAGGCGCAGCCCCCTGTCCAGAATGTGCGTCCAAGACTCAATGGAACACCGCCTAGGATTCGTTCCTGCCCCACACTGAATCACAGGCTGAAAAACCTGTCCATGTGGTGTCACCATAGGCAAGTGGTTTAATTCGAACATGCCTCTGTTCACCTAGCAGAGAATGGGTACCCGGAAGGATGAGATGGACATGTGAATGATAACCTGGTAGCGCTTTGAATGGCAGCTTGGGTTGTATATAGCCCAGGGAGTTGAGAAGGAATTGAGTGCACACAGATCCATTGACCCGGGTAATAATGTATATATAAAAGAAACCTGGATATTATCAGCTTGCCGCCACCTTGAAAAGGTTGTGCAATTGTTTTTATTACAATTAATATTTTTCATAATTAATTAGGGCACTTAAATGTTTTGGAGCGCACTTTAGTTTCAAGAATAGAGTGCCCTCCTGGCTATTTGGAAATGTACACTTATTTCTACCCCTGCAGATGCATTCCGTTTTCAAGTTCAGAAAGCTCGTTTCACGTCCTGCACACTTATGCCTCCGTTTTCACACCCGCGCTCACACACGCATGCGCACGCACACACACACACACACACACACACACACACACACACACACACACACACACACACACACACACACACACACACACTATCTAACTTATTCCACACACTATTTAACTTCCGGCACGTACAAATAAGTATGCTTTTTCTCTCACACAAATGACAGCAATCGTAATTTACCTTTCAGCTCTCCGCGAAGTCGATAACGTCCTTGCCTGAAAAAAAAGATTTGAATTAGCATTTTGTAATATTTCAATAACTAATTCAGATCTCTTGGATCTTCGTAGAGAATTATAAAATAATCCCAAAAGCAACCGTGATTACGTTCTCAAAACAGTAGAGTGATGGACATTAGAAGAGGCAAGATTTGGCGCTCGCTTTCAAGAAGCCAAAGATCTCCTAATATTCTCTGATGGCCGCACACACGATCCTTAGTGAAGTCTTTTATGACCACTCGCTTCTCGATTCGATTTATCCTCTATTTTTCTGAGATTTTCCACGTGTTATAGGACCTGGCTCACTTTGCGGCCACCGGAAAGGATTGGAGACCGTAATTAGATCGCACCTCCGTGATTCACACACTTCCCCTCAATAAGAAGTAATAGTCATGTGTGTAGAGAAATTACCCAACCTAAATTGAATACTTTAACCAGGGGCGGATCCAAGGGGGGCTCACCCGGCTTGCGCCCCCCTGCCCTAGAATTGGAAAATATTGTTCAATAAACATGTATTATGGTGAAATTATGAGCCCCCTGAAAAATACACTTTGAGCCCCCCATAACCTGAAAGTCTGTATCCGCGCCTGAATGCAGTATGGTTATACTTGTAATTTTCATTTGTTTTAAAGACAAATCTTGTAGGCTACATTGGAACCAACTGAAATAGTTCAGGCATTTTACATTCCTCGCTCTAATTATCACTCTACTCTTATTCGCATTCTTCTCACTCTTATTCTCACTCTAGGCTACTCAAAAAAAAAAAAAATCACTCACTAACATAATTGGAATTATGAAAACGAACAGCTTTTACATTGTCGATTTCAGCTTTGACTATCATCAAATCCATCCAGGTGGTTGCCAGCCGTGTTGCATTGTGGGTAATCCAATTAAACGATAGCCTATCTATATATATGCATGAGTATGATTCGAAGTGTAATAAAATACTTTATTAGACCTGAACAGTTCTTGCATTAGACATAACTAATTTTCCAAATGGTATAGTAATACATTTGGGAGTAGGTATATATTATACAAATAATTTGCTAAAAGGTATTTTGAGTTAAAACGGTCTAGACTATGTCATCATTTATTTTTAAGATAGCGGTCAAAGAGGGTTAACTCGTGCCACGCAGGATATGTGACCGGTGTTTAGATTTCTTGTTACCTGTAAAATATAGTGTGCGTACAATACTTGGTCAGCGCTACAAACTACAAAGCACACACCTCAATATAGTCGAATGGAATAACCAGCGCAGTGATGTGTACTTTACACGTATAAAGAAAGATTAACACTAATATTAATTTATTATTTCACATATCTGCAATAGTTTTACGTTTTAACATTTTACAAGCAGCCATTTCCATCTACACCGTCATTCCAAGATTCTTGTTGTCAAGGGCGCTTCAGCGTCTCGTGTTTTGATTGTGTTTGCAGCAAATATTTCAAGATGGGAGAAGAAACTGCAAATGAATCATCAAGTAATACCTATATTATACGTCCAAACTTCCAAAACAAGTAAGTAACAGCTGATAATAACGTTAAAAGAGGCTCAATGTCATTTGAAATAATGTGCTTGTTTTTCATTTTATTTAACACTGTTCATTTCACAATCTTTGACACAAACTTTGACAAAGTTGATACACGACAGGTGTCACGGAACTTACACTCTGATCATTGGTATACTGTATACATTCTAGAGACCATAGATAAGCACATTTCGTAATAACCCTTTGTGATTATATGGATAATGTCTGTTGGTTTAGTCCAAAATGTCTAAACAGTGACCGGTTTTCGTGGTATTAGGCACGAAGCGATCTGCGCACGATCCGTTGACGATTGTATCGACATTCAAATGTTAAATGTAAAGAGCACTCACTTCCTCATTATTTTATCATAAAACATTGCTAATTGCTACACTTCAATTTAACAATACCCTGGACGGTGGTCAGTATTCCGCCATGAATTCTAAATTTCTACCTGATTGAATGGGAATACATGATTGTACCTTAATTATTATGCTAGGCTTTTTTTTTGACAAGTCGTCATCAGCTCAAGTTTGTTTCTAGGTTCCGATCAGTAACTGTGAAGGAACTCATCCATGTGGCGCTGATAGAACATCTCACAGACAAGACGTACAATGCAGAGGAAACAACAGAATTAACGAAAAAAATATCGGATGACATCAAGACAAAGTTGAAAGGTGGGATATGCTGACTTGACTTCATACACCTCCACTATGATTGATAAAAAAAATGATGAGTCCAATCTAGAAAATTAGTTCTATCTATCACGCAATCTCTGTCAGTGCATGTATAACTCCAGCAATTTCACTGTCAGACTTGAGGACTGGTAAATCTGAGAAGTTACACATCCTCACACGTACATCTTAAAAAATTAAAAAATTAAAAAACCCATGACATGCAGTCATTGCAAGGTTAAAAGTTTACTAGTCCCTGTTGAAAATAAGCCATTCCGGGTGTGTGGACACGATTTATTTCAAACACTATCTGTGCCAATATATGCAGAAACTCGTATTATGCATAGAGATTATTACCTGAGTGTCTTTAGATACCGTCAGTATCCTGCATTTGAGATAAACAAATGCTTATCCCAAATGCAGGATACTGACGGTATATATATATTATGCGAGCCTTTGGCGAGCATAATACATAGTGCTTATCCAAAAACCAGGATACTGACGGTATCTAAAGACATAAAGCCTGGCGTCTGGATTCTTGCATTTCTATACACAGCTAATCGGCTGCCTTTCCCAGAGACATGTGATTTGAACAAAATGGCGATGTCTATGAGTGCTGACATTTTGAAAGTGCCACGTGATACTCCCGAGCGCAGATCGAACGCCTATTTTGGCACATACGGGTGCTTGCGTCTGCGTCTATAAACGCTGACGCAAGCAAGACACAGATGCTCGTGTGCGCCAGGCTTTAGGGTAATAATCTCTTTATCATGCAATGTCAATCTTAATCGACAATCATGAAATTAAGTGTTAATAGTAGAGAAGGTCTGCGGAAGAATGAAAGAACATCGAGCACAGCCGACACCATCTGTGTGTGACGTCACATGTTGTTTGTGTGACGTCACAGACAATTAAACACCCACGCCCCAACTGATATCGAAAATATCTGTAGGCTGAATCTTAACTCATTGCATGATAAATACAGACACACATTGTGATATTTATTTTTATATTTGTTCCTCTAATTTCAGAACTAGGCTATGACAGATACAAATTCATTGTGCAAGTTGTTATAGGCGAGCAGAGGGGTGAAGGCGTCAAGTGAGTTCAAAATATCATAATTTTCTCTATCACATACTATCAGATTAAGTTGGCGCTTTGGACTGAATTGGAGTTAAAGTTGTACTATTTGTATTTTCACCGCTGTAGGATAGGTAAAATTCCATTGCAGTTTACATTTCCTGAATCCAGTAAAACTTAAATTATATTCAGTTGGTTTAAATCCAATATTGTCTATATAGTCTAATGACTAAGGGGGATAACTCTTAATCATTGAACACGGTCAAAATAAACTTTCATGATGACCTCTAGCTGTTACATAATATATTTGTGTTTCAGAATGGCGTGCCGATGTTTCTGGGATTCTGACACAGATAACTATTCCCAAGATATTTTCATGAATGTAAGTAAGCAGAGTCACGTTCAAGCTCCACTACTTTTGCTACATAGCTTACTTGAAGCCATTCAACCAGCAATACGTATGCTATATGAAATATTTTTGCTACGGGTCTGTACCGCATATTATTTGTAGGAAGAGCAAAAGCAAGATGGAGGTCGTTGGAGCTAGTGCATGTGAAAAGGCATACACACGAAGCCGTTAAAAGTAGCTTAGAAAATCTAGTAAATGTAGCGCAGCTTGAACGCACCTCTGATTATACTGTTGATATACAGTAGTTTGAAGTCTATATCAGTGTAGATGAAAGGTTATGAAACCATTTTCTTGTTGGAAGTAAGTTGCCTTATAGATCAGTTTGCTTAGATCACTGAATTATGTGTGGATGCAGGGATGGTACTTAAGTTTGAAATGTACTTGCCCGAATAATGATATGAATAACAGAACATGACATCGGGTGAGTTTGATCACCATACCCTAGTTACTCTGGTTCGAATAGACATAATAAAACTACCCATGGTTAACTAGAGTGGCGTCACAAATCTACCACGGTTCAATCCACCGCTAGGCTAGGGTTAGTCTGGTTCCAAGATGGCGGCATGCACGTGTTTGTAGCAGGCATGCAGACGACTGTAAATCTACCAAGAGCGTTTGATCACCGTACTAACTAGACACAGTTCATAACTTCATATGTAGGTATCTACCAGACTAGGGTGATCAAACTCCACCATTGCTATTAGCCCGTAGGACAACTTTAACATTAGGAGAAAGCATCAGGCTCAAATGTAGTCAAAATGATCCGTGAAATCTGTGATTGTCACCTAACCATGAAGATGATTATATTCTTTTTCCCTGTCTTTTCCAGGATTCCATATTCTGTGTGGCAGCTGCCTTTGGTGTGTTCTACTACTGAAACCCACATAGTGCCACAGTACTGCCATTGTCGTTCTTTCAATATGTGACCACATTGTATACTGTGACGAAAACACAGCACTCACGTTTAGTGCAGTCGTTATCCTGAGAATTACATTACATTTCAGCTGCAAACAATTTGTGAGTCAAACCGGGGCCTCATCGGATCCACAAAGCTTATTTTATTTTATCTCATCCTCATCTTACAATAGGCTTTACAATCGATTGTCTTATAATAAGTTTTACAATCGATTGTCTTACAATATACGTATAGTTTTACAATCGATTGTAACTGCGGATTGGGCGTCTGAATCGTAACTGTCAAGATAATCATTTCACATTTAGCGGATTGGTTGAATTTCCGAATTTCAGAAAATTACTATCGGGTAAATAGAATATTTGTGTCTTTCATTGCAATATTGTTTTTTAAGTTAATATTGTTTAGTGAAGACGGGTCTGGATATTATTGATTCTCGTATTTATTGTCTTGGTAACATTTTGAACTCCGCAAAGAAAATTAAATCTGTTATTTTTCGATTAATTTTAAATTAGCAACATGCCTATTTACTATTAACTCTCCCTGCTTGATTAGGCACTATTCTGTTCTTTATGGCATCTGTGGTTGCCTTCAGCAGGCAGAGGGTTAATGCAAGCTACTGTCATACCAAGTATTATACATGATAACAAGATCATTTAAGAAAATTGTTCTAACTTCTATGCTCAAAATGTAGAATGAAATCTCACTATTGTTATCATTATTGTTGTACTACATTTTTCGATTGGAACAAAGTTCTCAATTATATTATCATTATTTGGCTTAACCTTCTCCCTGCTGGATTAGGCACAGCCACTGCTTATTTGGGGCATCTCAGGTTGCCTTCAGCATGGAGAGGGTTAACTGTAGGAGCAATCCTTCAAGGAAAAGTCCCAACAAAAGGTTCTACTGTTATAATTCATTGAAATTTGTGGCACAGGTTTGCTGTCATTGTATTGTTTCATGTCATCACGTGAACTTTTGTCAAAAGCTCGTCGCAAATGGGTGAAAGATTCCCGCAGCGACATTAAACTCCATATTCACTCACTCACTTGGCAAAAGCCTTGGTATTCTGCAGTTGAGAACAATTTGTCATATGCAGCACAGCATTGTGCTGGCATCATTTGGAAGTTTATAACGAGATCTGACTTATTTGAAGTGTGGGAGTTTATTGTGGGATATAATTTCGAGTCCCCAGGCATGTGACAAACTGTCCTACCATTGTATATATTTCAAAATATCTCCCTCCAATTATTTTCTTATTGTAAATACACAATAGAGGTCTGATTTTTACATCTCCCAAATATAGGATGTTGATATGTTTAACATGTGTTAATGTTGAACAATTGCAGCTAACTTTATCCATTCCAATTTGTAAACAGAGTACTTACTGAACGTTTAACATGTCATGTATTCTATGCATACTGTTCTGTGTTAAGTTTTCATGATTGTATTGCCTACTTACCTTGTGAAAGTATTAGCTAGCTTTTATTATGAGACTTTGCTTTAAGTTAACCCTCTCCTTGCTGGATTAGGCACAGACAAAGCTCTTTAGGGCATATCTGTTGTCTCCAGCATGGAGAGGGTTCATGGTTTGACTGTTTGGATTAGCTTAATACTCAACAAGAGTAAGGTGAAACTATTTGGAACATACAATGTGCAGTCAATTTCTTAACAAACAGTCAGCTTAAATTATTTACCACTACTAGCTACTGTAAATCACGAAATTAATGCATCATTAATTTAATGCGACCTCGATTTTAGACGTGTATATGCGACACCAATAAAATGGGAGCAGTCATGTCTCCATACACATTTTTCACCAGTACTTACCTTTAATGCGCAGCAGTTAAATGCGATAATATGTTGGTCGCATTTTTCACATTAATATTCTGCTCGCATTAATTTCATGATTTACAGTATCTAGACTGGCTGTATTGTTCATCGAAGCTTATATGAATAAGACTTTTTTGGTGATGATAGGTTATGTCACAGACTGCTTACTTAAAGTTGTTTAGTATATTTTAAACTTAGTCCATGTCAAAGACGTTTCGTGGCAATATTTACTGATTTTTTTACATTTTTCAAAAAATGTACAAAAGCATTGAAAATTGGAAAGATTGTCATGAAAGGACTAATTTTAAACTGTATGTGGAGAAGAAATTTGATGAATTTGATCATAACATAATATATTTGTCAGATATATTTAAAGGAAGTCCAAATAAAATTGGATTAACATGTCATTGTCATGTTGTTGTTATTTACAAAATTGTTCTGACAAACTAAAGGGTTGGATTGAGTTATCTGAAAGTGTGAGTGAAGGCATGTACATTTACATTCTATTTCTACTTCTTCAACAGAACTGGTAGGATTGTTCAAGACAGTCATAATTATCTGCAATCCAAATATTGTCACCACAGAGTCTGTCACGGTCGCCATGGTAACACATCTAAATACACACCTTGCAGCAATACATTGAAATTACAGTAGACCTCAGATATACCGGCATCAGATAAACCGGACCTCGCATATAATGGACTGAATCTGAACTCTGGGTTAAAGCAAATGGGCTGACTACTTTATCACACGGTAACGTAACTGGCAAAATACAAAGCAAGATACAGCTACTTTTTGCTATAATTTTTTTTATAGTTGTTACATATTGTACATATTGTGCTATATTTTCACCATTTTGATTTGTTTATCTCTACTTAATAACAGCTGTATGATATTTTGGGGATGAGATTTATATTAACAGTGAAGATCTTCTGGAGGGAACATTCATGCCTGAGAGATAAACCACAACGCTCTAATGTTCATCGGGTACGGACAGTACGTACGTACGTTCAAAACTAAAACCATTTAGCACCAATCAGAACTCAAATTATTTTATTTTGTTAAAAACTTGTTAAAAACGGACGTACACTCGCCCTTGGAAAAAGTCCTATAACGGACCACGGACTTTTCCTGCGGACTTTCTTGATCCAAACCTTTGAGTCGGTTATTATCCCGTTACCAGCTGGTTAGGCCACAGAACTTTGAAACAGTATCTAATCTAATATAATATAATAGATAGATAGTATAATATGTTATTATAATTATTTGAAGTCCTGTGGTTATAGGCCTACGTCAAAATACACCACCATTGGTCGTTACAGAAATTGGTCACTACTAGTATACCACTAATATAATGTTCCTCGAAGTTAAAATAATTGAATAACATAGTAAACGTAGAACATATAAATGCTTGACTTATATGGAGGCGTCCGCGGAAAACTAAATAAAAAAGTTAATTAACGAAAAGAAAATAGAAAACTATTTGATTTGTGAAACATACCAAGACATTAAAGTGGAGACATCCGAAAACTGGGAAAGTATTAATAAAGAAAGATGTACAAAGACGACAGAAGACAGAATTGAAATCTCTATCATTACATGACATTCGCTCCAAATATTCTATCCCTGGAGTGTTATATATGGTACAGAAGGAATATACAGTCATGCCATTGGAGAAATACATGTTATCAGAGACATGTTATGAGATGAATACATGCTGAAGAATGTTATCAGGGAAATGTTGTTTCAACATCCTCTAATTCAATTTTCCATTGTCTTCCTTTCAATATCTTGAAATATTTATTTCTTGCCTACTTTTCAAGCATGCTTAAGAATACGTTTAATCAAGAAATGTATGTTTGTGCGTGCTTGGGTGCGTGCATCGGTCTTTAGAGTAGTTTTCAATATCGTCTAAACCTCAGCCATTATGACTACACTAAACGGAGGTAAGTTTATGACTACACTAACGGAGGTAAGTTTATGACTACACTAACGGAGGTAAGTTTATGACTACACTATACGGAGGTAAGGTTATGACTACACTAAACGGAGTTAAGTTTATGACTACACTAAACGGAGGTAAGTTTATGACTACACTAACGGAGGTAAGGTTATGACTACACTAACGAAGGTAAGTTTATGACTACACTAAACGGAGGTAAGTTTATGACTACACTAACGGAGGTAAGTTTATAGACTACACTAACGGAGGTAAGGTTATGACTACACTAAACGGAGGTTATTGTAGTCATATAATGGCCTGTGACAGTGTTTTCGAGGATGGAGATTACGAAACTGAGTACAATTGCATGCTAAAACTCAAAATTTATATGGCGTTTTATGAACAAAACGTTGAGTTGAGCATGAAATCGTACTCAGAAAAGTTTCGTAATCTTGTGGTCAGGTACTACTGTTGAAAACAGACCATTCTGTATCATCCGCCATTGGTGCCATTATTGTCCAGAAGTTCTTCAAAATAAGCGTTTACGAGCCTGTCGGAAGATGACCTGTTTTCCATTAAATTTGCAGACGTGCCCAAAGAAGTATAGTAGGCATGCGTAGTATTTCAGATATATAAATAACTACCATAATGTAGGAACAGTGTATATTTTCGGTGTCTACTACTACACAGAATGCCTCTGGGCACGTAATTATAATCTTCTGGCAACCTGAATGCTTTATGAGAAAGTATAACTGGAGGTAATTCTGGGAGCGGTGCAGTTTGCTGCTCGCTGCTACCCCCATGCTGCGCAGCGCAGTAAAGTGTCTGCTCCCTCATAGTCGTGGAATCTGTCAAAATCATCTTCACTTCCGCCACCCCCCAATCCCCACCCCCGCCCGTCCCTATCCTCCCAGACCCAGCTTCCTATCTCTCGTCTGATCCACGCGTCTTAACCAGTGTAGTTTATCTTGAAACCTCGTTCCCGGACTAGTCGATTTCTTAAAGGGTGGGATAGGTCAGTGCCAATAATTTGGAAGTTTTAAAGTAGATTTTTACTTGATAAAGAAAAAGGTAACCAAAGACACTGACATGTATTTCATGCTTGGAAATACGACTGGCAACTTAAAACATACGATTTAGAACGCGTAGATAGCTGAAGCTTGTCGAGCGTGGGTTTCGTCATTTTACAAACTTCAATTTATGAACCCTCTTCCAGGCTGGACTATTCTGTACCAGCGAACTGTTTTTGACATCCAGCAAGCTACAAGTCGGTTTTAGTACTTAGTAGAAGAAGAGGGTTCGTTGGTGGATTATGCCAGAAGTTTAGACGCTTTTCGGTCCTAGTTTGCGGAACTTTTAGAATTGAAGTGTGTTTCTGTCCGTCTGTAGAGCATAAGCTGTCATAATGTCCATGTCTAGAGACGAGAGAGAAGAGCTTGAAGGTGAGAATACGTTACTGCAAAGCATGGTGTGGTCAATTTGTATGGCGGAAGTATACATAGGTCAAAATGCGCATTAGCCCTGTTGAACTACACAGTATAATAGGTCTTATGTTAATTTGACGTCCCTGTACACATTGTTGTCATAACAAACATATTTTAATTTTTAAATATTTATTTTTTAGAATGCTGGACACGTTGTCAATATATGCGTAGGTCAATATATGCACTAGTCCTGTTGATAATCAGAGTAGGCCTATGATCATTTGACGTCTATGTACAGATCAGTGGTCACAAACAATTATATGGGTGTTTTGTGATTTTGTTTTTTGTTTATAATTCGGGACACGTACGTTGTAAGTTCAATTTATGTCGGAAAGTTCAGATGCGAACATGCGCATTAGCCCTATAGATCTACATATTACAGAGTATGCTAATTTGACGTCCCTGTATATTTGTTACATTTCAATACTTTCAATCAACTAATGTGGTTTGTTTTACAATTAAACTCAATCTATGACGAAAGTAAAAATGTTAATATGCATTAGCCCAGTTGATCTACAGAGTATGCTAATTTGACGTCCCTGTATATGATGGCCTACATATCAATAGTTAACAACTATTGTTTTTTTTAGACACGTTTGAAGTTCAATCTAGACTATGACGGATGCCAATACGCCTATTAGCCCAGATAATGTACGTCAGTGCACAGATAACAAAATTATTTTTCTTTCCTTTTTTTTGTTTTGTTAGAATGCAAAACTATATACAGTAATGTCGTAGGTATTTTTATAGTCGTTTGATGAATTTCTATTGCGAAGAGATAAGCTTTAATGAGTATTTTATATGCCCCCATATTCACAATTACAACGGGTATACTAATACATACACATACACAGTGTTGCGTAATCTGTATAATGTCAAGATACCCCGAACACCATTAACATATCAAAAGAATATCGACAGGAAATTACGATCAATGCAAGAGTTGTTCAAGCTAATTATAAATATTATTTAATTTAATTTAATTCCCTAATGATATCCATCCATCGCCCGCACCCAATTTATATAAATAAGTTTATCAAGTGCTTTTATATATACTGTATATGCTTATTCAAACGAACGATACTGCCTTGGTAAAAACGAGATGGTATATTGGTTCGAAATGACCCGCTGTGGAATCCTGCAGCTATAGCTTTCGCCGACTAAGTCTGAAGATGAGTTCTGCCTGGAACATGTGAAACTGCCTTCAGTGAGCTCATGGAGGGTGTAAGGGGAGAGGGGGGCTATGGATGAGGGGGGGGGGGGGTGGGGGGGGGGGGGGGGGGGGGGGGGGGGGGGGGGGGGGGGGGGGGGGGGGGGGGGGGGGGGGG
>JAVCKZ010059553.1:0-5000 GCA_034780755.1 Lepetodrilus elevatus
CGTCAGCTCTTCCGGGTTGATACTGGTTATCACTACCACCCCTCACGTGCTGATATTGACCATCGGCGTCAGCTCTTCCGGGTTGATACTGGTTATCACTACCACCCCTCACGTGCTGATATTGACCATCGGCGTCAGCTCTTACGGGTTGATACTGGTCATCACTACCACCTCTGGTCAGTGGATACTGAGCACCACCGCCACCTCTAGCAGGCTGGGCATTAGTATTGCGTCCACCACCGTATGGCTGATACTGATCATATCTTCCACCTCTGTAGATTTGGTTCTGGTTCCCGCGACCACCGCCGTTAGGTGGGATTGGTGGTTGTCCTCCTTCACCTTGATATTGCTGTCCGCTTGGGTTGTTGCCACTTCTAGAATCCTGCACCTGCTGCTTTCCGAACAACCTCTGTACCTCCTCCAGGGTGAGAACTCGTATCCCTCCTTGATTTCCGCCGGGTTGGCCCTGTTCACTACTTCCGCCCGCCGGAGGCTTGATCAAACTCTGGTCTCCTCTGCCTTGCTGACCGCCGTCTTGTGGCTGCTGAGAACTTCCGCCTCCGGGAAACTTCCCAAACCCTTCCTCGACCTGGCCCGGTGTGGGTCTTCCGCCTCCTTGGCCCTGTTGGTTACCGCCGCCTTGTCCAGAAGCCTTACCAGCACCTTGACCGAACAGTTCCTGGATCTGTTCGCTAGTAAGCGGTATTCCGTTCTGTATGGCTGCTGGAACCTTGGTTGCGCCGCCGTGAGGAGGCTGTCTCGGTTCCAAGTAGTACGGCGGAAGTTTGCCAGGACGGGAAGACGTGGGTGGCTGTCTGGGATAGTACGCAGGCTGACGGGATTGACTAGGATCGTACGCAGGCTGACGGGATTGACTAGGATAGTACGCAGGCTGACGGGATTGACTAGGATCGTACGCAGGCTGACGGGATTGACTAGGATCGTACGCAGGCTGACGGGATTGACTAGGATAGTACGCAGGCTGACTGGGTTTAGTAGGATAGTACGCAGGCTGACGGGATTGACTAGGATAGTACGCAGGCTGACGGGATTGACTAGGATAGTACGCAGGCTGACGGGATTGACTAGGATAGTTAGCAGGCTGACGGGGTTTACTAGGATAGTATGCAGGCTGACGGATAGTACTTCTTACGTACTTGTAGTTTCCATCTCTTGAAAATAGCTTCGAAAGGTCCGCCCCTGGAGCCGAATTACTGTCCTTAGAATAGAGAGCTCCGAGGTCAAATTCAGATTGCCTAAACACCTTCCCACCGAATGCCTTGTTATTTCCTAATAGCCTTTCTAAATATTTCATATCCAGCTTATTTGAGTTCTGTGGTAGAAATCCGTTCTTTCTTAATTGGGCGTTAAAATCGGCGTTGTATTCTACCTTTTGCGTTCCGGGACGACCGCCATCTTGTATCGAGTCACCTGGAGGATATCTGTTGTCACTTCCGGTAGGGCCGGGTCTTTCTCCTGATGCTGGACCCCTCGCCGGATGGTCATGTCCATCGTGTGTCTGACCTTCTTGATTCCGGAAACGGTCATCTGGTCCCGACGGTTGTCCGCGATACTTGTGTTCAGTGCGCTGACTGTACCGTGGGTATTGAGGGTACGCAGAGGATTGAGGATATGCTGGACGCTTTGGTACGTATTTCTCAGCATGCCCGTCCTTCCTCGGAAGAACATTAGAGTAGAAAGGCGGGTAGTTCCCCGTCCGTAATGGAGGCGAGTTCTGATGTTTCCCATACCTCGGGTATGCGTTGCCAGGACGAGGTGGATACACGTCACGGAGATACGGTCCGACGTAATTTGGATTCGGAATGTCCTGGCCGTCGTACTGATGTCTTCGTTCGCTTCTTTCCTTCACTTCCGGTGACGTTACGGGCGTCCTTGTCCGCTGCTGATACGGGAACATCATAGAGCGTACCAGGTAGTCGCCGTGAGCACGATACACCGGAAATCCTTCATAACTATTTCCGGGATTTCTCTGGCTACGGGTGATAGGAGGATAATCACTTTTCCCAATCAGATTGCTATCTGTTTGAGAGCCATGTTCACCATTGCTGTCCGCTGCATTTTCATTTGTAACATATTCAGCAGAGGCTCCTACAAGGAGAAGAAGGAGCGCGGAGTAGAACATTCTGTACTCGCGCACTTTCTCGCGAGAGAATGATAATGATTATCTTTGAGCTTTATAGTCTTAGATGATTTTCTTGGCTAATTGTGTACACTGACTCATTCCATATGTCAAGAAGCGTAAATATACTGTGTAACGGTCTGGAACCTTTGGTCTCAGGTCATCCTACCTCCTATTAGCTTGTGGACACAGCCCGTGCAAGCTAAATGTCATACATCGCCCATCAAATATGTCTTTGATTGAACAGCCCTTTAGCAAAAGAGATTGCGATTAAACTAAGGTGACGTAGATCCATCCCATCTGTTACAAATTAGGCTCTTTAAAAATATTTGGAAATATCCACGCAAGCTATTTAAAGGCATAATATCACAGTTGATAAACATGTATAATCGGACAAACGAATTTCGATCTGAGACTAATTACGCTTGATTTATCCACCCAAAAGTTGTTATTTAGTGATGTACTTATCCCCCAGCACTCGATACAAATCATATTTTATATAATATAAATAGGGGACCGTTCCGCTGTTTATCTGTTCAATTGATGCATCTCTGTTATAAGCACGAATGTGCGAGCAAACAGAGTTATGTCCCATTGCATCTCTAAAGAGCCGTTGGCCGTGTTTGATTTAAACCCGACTCTAAGAATAGCAGAAGGGTTGCAGTGAAGATTTGTCAAACACACAGCGGTGGAAAGCTTTCTGGAAGTACAACTATGATTTTATGTATGTCAAGTGAATGTAATTTGCACTTATAGCTAAGAACTAGTCCAAAACAACCATAAATATCTGTGATATTATGCCTTTAATAATGTTTCCCTTCTACAATATAACACAAATACCGTTGTAGAGAAATGTTGTAGAGTTCCGTTTTCTTCACCTAATTACTATACTATTAGTCGACGCTTCACAAATATGGCATAGTTTTGACTACGTTGTATGACAATAAATCAAGACGAGTTAGACTCACAATTGGTCTCTGTTATTTGAATACCCCAACGAAGTATAATACTTTCTTGTCATCATAAATGAGCAAGCTAAATTGATGCATTTAGGTCAGTGCTAGGACCTATCTACTAGTATGTCGCATTTGTGTTATCATGTATTACTTAACATTAACAGTAACTTCATTGTGTAACAAGTACTGTGTTGAAACTATTGAAAATGTGTAATTGTAAGAACTATTATAAACAGTTATAACTATCCCGTACACATGGATTTGTAGAGATGATATCTTCTAGGAAAACTTACCTGTTTTAAGCATTTAGTTACAAATTTCAAAATATTACGTTCAATGAACACTTCCACAAATTGTATTTTCTATGAAAACTTATTTATGGAGATTATACTTGTGTTTAGAAAATTGAAAATCTACTGTTACAAATATTCCAGTAAATAAAATTGAAAATCTACTGTTACAAATATTCCAGGAAACCTTATTATATATCAAAACGTGTTATATTCCATGCAAATTCGGATGTCCTTTTTAATGTCCTTTCGTCAGTCTCATTAGTTTATCCGAGTTATTATGTTGGTGACTTCAACAGTTTTCCCTGACATCATCAAATTGTACTTAACAAACAAGTATACATTATAATTGTATCTTTATTCGAAATAACCAGAGTCCTCATGGTAAACATGTACAGGTGACGCTTTGCAGTTGCCAGTTATCTATATAATGTCATCGCGATGAGTGGTTTACTACTCTACTGTATGCAGTATGTACATGGAGTATAGCAGTCAGTATTCTCGTGGTGGCGGTGTTTGGTTTAGAAGCCGTTGTCTCTCAGGGTCTTCTCAATCCACGGCATAGCCTCTCTGACCAGTGCCACAGTGGTGGGGGACGTCTGTGAGTTGCAGTCTAGTTGTGTGGTGGGCATGGCCTCGAGGATCCAGGGATCATTGGTGTTCCCCTGGCAGACCACCGGGCCCCCAAAGTCCCCCTGTAACAATGTTATGTTCACGGTAACGTGAGGCGGGTGGTAGTTCAATGTCAGATTATTTGGTAGCGATATTTTACCATTCAAACAACATGAATCTTTATTTGATTATGTTCAAGAAAAACATTTCTTTTTAAACTGAACGATTTGTAAAATAGTAGTATGACCATGTTTTGTAATTGTATACATACACGTAGTCATGATATGTATTTCCTGCTAATCACACAAATTAGTGTATTTTGTGTTTTACATTTTATTTTATTTTTTGTTTTCATAAGCTGTATGAGCTAAGGATAGGACTTAGATAAGTGTTTCGCTTGTGTCCGATCCTATTAAATGTGTGACAATAAAATATGTTGAAATCAATGCAAAACTAAAATAATTAACTAAAAATCGCCTAAATTTCCTCTCGCCCTCCAAGGAGATTAAGTTCTCATTCGTGATTCATGACACTGCATGACATTGCAT
Source organism: Lepetodrilus elevatus (assembly GCA_034780755.1). Classification (NCBI taxonomy): domain Eukaryota; kingdom Metazoa; phylum Mollusca; class Gastropoda; order Lepetellida; family Lepetodrilidae; genus Lepetodrilus; species Lepetodrilus elevatus. The sequence goes on from JAVCKZ010059553.1 coordinate 4,547, forward strand.
GACACTGCATGACACTGCATGACGCCCCAAATCAAACATCAAGAGGTACAAGACTGATAGGTCATGTTTGCCTGTTTGCCCGTCTGGCTTGTTTTAGCAGTGGCAAGAGCTCGCGTTTAATATTGACAGTTCTATATTATGTTCGTGTCATTATAGTGCAATTACGTAGGGGTTTGTCGTCACGAAATCTTTATAGTATTAGTTCATGCCTAATTATACTAATGTAGTTAGACTATAATTTAGGATAGGAGGAAATCTGCGACATCACTATCGTTGAATGTTGCAGTAGACCTGCATTGCCATGTAGCCTGTTGTTGTTGTTTTGTTGTCTTTGGTGTTTGTTTGTTTTTACTGTATTTATTAGAGTTTTAGGCATAAATTTGTTTTAATCAGTAGACAGGAACATTGATATGGTGGTAGGCTTAAAATGATAAATTTGCATTGAATACTGCCA
>JAVCKZ010059553.1:7500-15741 GCA_034780755.1 Lepetodrilus elevatus
AGGCTTAGCGGATAAGAGAGCTTTGTGAAAGGATACCCTGATAAGAGAGAGAAAGAAAGACAGGGAGAGAGAGAGTGTGTGTGTGAGAGAGAGAACGCGAGGGCGAGACTAGATATAGAAGATGAAAGATAGAAAGAGTGAACGACAGGGAAAGACAGAAAGAAAGAAAGGAAGAAGGAAAGAGAAAGAAGGAAAGAGAGAGAGGGACAGAGAGTGTGGGAGAGATAGATAGAGAGAGAGAGAGAGAGAGAGAGAGAGAGAGAGAGAGAGAGAGAGAGAGAGAGAGAGAGAGAGAGAGAGAGAGCGAGAGAATAATGATATAGTCGGCGTTCTACAAGTATCAACTACAAGCCAAATATTCAAAGTCGAGTTTCCTTCTCGGCACAGTGTCTTACAAAAGGACGGAGGCTGGTGTAGTCAGCACCCATCTCGACTGGATCAGCACCCCTCCGGCCACGTGGTCCGAGCCGGAGATGTCCGCTGTTGAATCGGGTGCCAGACGTCTCAGTGACACCTGGTAGGGGGACTGGCACGGAGCATCAATCTCTGGGTATGTGAGCCTACCGTCAACTCTTATCCTTCCGTCAACTTTTGGTATTACTGTTCCGCACAAGGCGTGATTGACGCTGTCGCTGGGAGGTGTGACCTCTGTGATATAAAACAAAACAGCACACACAGAGTTGTACATGTTTATCTATGTAATAGGTTTGGAGTTAATGCATGATATGTCATGTTATGTAGTGTGATGGCCAATCTAGTGTAAAATCAGATCTCCTTTGCTTCCTTAAACATTGGACATTCTGTTGGAATCGTAGCGACTAGCGAGTGTTCAAACATCGGAGCGTCAAGTTCGTGTCTGATTTTACAAAGAGTATGCATCACACTACAGGAGGCATCATGAATGTTGGTATTTATATAGAGACTCTCACCCGAGTGTGTTTTGATGTCGTTTTTATCCTACGAGTTGATAAAAGTAACGTAAATACTAGGCTTTGCGAGTAGGATATATAGGCTCTGAGAGTAGATGTATATAAAAATCTCCGGGAGATATCACTTCAAATGTTTGTGATTGGTCAATATTCGATCATGTGACCGGAAAGGTCAACTGTCATATAAACCATTGTAATTATATTTTGGTGTCATCTTCATCATAATAACTTTGATTTTGGTTTATGAGTCGCTTTAATATTAATATTGGGTTCTTGTGGGAATGACAGTGCACTCACCGTCACGTTGGCAGCATGTGTGTATGGGGCTTGCCATGCATAGTAGATAGTTGTTAGGTTTTACGGCCGTCCAGCCTCGTTGGCACCCAGGTTGACACTCACGTTCCTCTCCTTTGAATATGCCACCTCGAAAGCACAAGGCTGTAGAACGACAATAAAGTGGCGTAGATCAGTAACACAAAGACACGTAATTATAAGACTGAATTAAACAATAAATTGTATTGTCGCTGTTGTTGTTGTTGTTGTTGTTGTTGTTGTTGTTATTACAATTATTACTATTGTATTATTATTGTTATTATTAATATTATTTTATTTTTATTAGTAGTAGTATTAGTAGTAGTATTATTATTATTAGTATTATATTATTATTATTATTATTATTATTAATAATATTATTATTATTTATTATTAATTTTAGTAGTAGTAGTAGTAGTAGTAGTAGTAGTAGTAGTAGTAGTATTTAGAGGATTATTATAACAGTAATGATTTTGATAGCCTGGGTATCGATTCTCGAAGCTCTCTTAGCCGCGAAGGGACCATATAGCACGCTCTTAGCAATGTGTTAGCTATCGGCAAAGAGAGCGCTATATGGAAACGATACCCTGGGGTTTTTTTATGAGAACTAGGACGTTCATGGGAGTGTGATAGGTGCGTGTAAATAGTATGACCACGTTAACTAAAGACATCTCGTTAACGTCTAGGCGAACATGTGCGCGTGTACATACAGGGAAAGGAATAAATATACATTAACCAGGGGTCGCATTTGATTAACCAACTGTCCGGAATGACGGTATGACATTACTAGGAAACTAGTTTTAATTGATAGTAAAACATATTGAGAAATATTATGACCATCCTCGAATCGCTGGTCATTATGACTACCGTACTCTTAAACATCCGTCTAATATTATTTGACGGAGGTTAAGTATAGTAAAATGGCCCGTGATTCGAGGATGGTCTTATGAGGCATATAACTAATTAATACATAATAATAATAACAAACAAATACTACTACTACTACTACTACTACTACTACTACTACTACTACTACTACTACTACTACTACTACTACTACTACTACTAATAATAATAATAATAATAATAACAATAACAATAACAATAAATAAATAATAATAATGATAATATTTTTTATTTTTTTTATTATTATTTTTTTAAACATTACTGTATACATAAATAATAATAATGATGGATTAATGCACAATGCGCCAGATACACCTCCTAAAGCATGCTCAAAGCGTTACATTATTACCCCGGTCAAACATTAGTGTGCACTCAATGCACTTTCTCAACATCCTCTGGATCATGCAATTTGGTCAAAGAAGTTTCTTATAGTAAACATTTGATTGATCTGTACTATACAATATACATTCTCTATATTATACCCGCTACTTATATTGACGCGTACTATTCCCCATGTCCAGATACTTAGCGTTGTTTCGTCATCTTATTGAAACAAGGCAATTAAATACTGGGTTATTAAGTGCATTTCTTTTTCATGAGAATATTGGGATTTGTGATTGTATTACATATTTTCAGAAAATAGTCGTTATTTTACATTACGTGGTAAGTTGTAATGCTAAATAGTATTTAATTTTATTTTAAGTTTTGTTTGTTTTAAATTGAATAAAGTTCCTATTCCTAATTTGTATCATCCGTATTTCTTTATGTTTTAATGGAGAAAGAAAAATAGGCACTTGCCATAAATTAGTTTTAAATATTTACTCCGATTGGTAATATAGATACAATATACTAGTATATATAAAAATAGACGGTTTTTTTAATCATTAGCTTTAATTAATAATAGTATATGATTTTCTGTTTTGTGATATTGTTAGCATAAGCGTAACTATTGGCAGCAAACAAATGTACAATTGTATTGTTGTTTCAATGTATTGTGGAAACAATTGATAACGTTGAACAACGCATGCTGCCGCGGTCATAACGGTAGGCCTATATGTTTATAAATTAATGTAGCTACAACTTCATGGTAGGTATGCCTACTTATCGGGCGGTACAGGCTATATATCGAGTTCAAACTACAAATATAGCAAATGCTTTTAACGTATTTTCCATAAGTATACATATCGAATTACAGTTACATAATGGTAGCATACCTATCGGACTATACACCGCTGCAATATGCGGACGGGTCTTTTAAAATGTGTTGATATTTTATGCCCTCTTTGATTATATAATTCCTAAGAAGTGCTACGATATTTACGAATTTCAAGCATCGTATTTAATATATTAACAATAGAATACTTCAGGTAACATTTGAGATGGCGGTTATTTGTCCTGTTATCATGGGAGATGTACACATATTTAGTATTCTCACATTTAGTCTATTATACTCACATTTAGTCTATTATTCTATTATACTCACATTTAGTCTATTATTCTATTATACTCACATTTAGTTTATTACTAGTATACTCACATTTAGACTCACATTTAGTCTAGTATACTCACATTTAGTCTAGTATATTCACATTTAGTCTATTATACTCACATTTTCTAAAGTCAAAGCGTTGAAAAGATTGTCCATGAACATAGATGGATGAAATGGCTATCCCCAACCATAGGCTTAATACCATGTTGGCAGCCATGTTGTTTCTAAAACCTCTGTGGAAATCTATGCTTTACTATAGTCGTAGGCAGGCCCGTAAACAGCCTAATGCGTGAATCTGGTAGTCGTATAATTAGTGTGTCAGCCCCACACCTACGTCAAATACTAGCCATTCTACCAATGACTCGTTGTCGTCCTGTACCCGGAATGATTAGCTAGCCCGCAAGGTTTATTCAGTGTTGAAGCATTGAAATACGACGACCTGTGATACAATAGTGTCCTTTTTACTGTGTGTGCTGTCTACCAGCATGTGCCCGTCCAATTAATTACGTGAGAGAATGCAGCAGAACTGTTGATGAGAAATAAACCTAGTAAAATATAATATATATATATATATATAAATAAATCCTCTGAAGAAGTCCACATTTAGTGTGACGAAATTAATCAGGAATTTAGATGGTGTTGATGTATATATTTTTTAAAACTATATATATATACTAGTATGCATTTTATATTAAATGTTGCAGTATCTTTCCATTTGTAAACCTCTTCGATCTGTATAGTTTTCTTTAATGTGCATATATATATATATACGGTATATATATGTGTGTGTGTGTGTGTGTGTGTGTGTGTGTGTGTGTGTGTGTGTGTGTGTGTGTGTGTATGTCTGTCTGTCTGTCTGTCTGTCTGTCTGTATATATGTCTGTCTGTCTGTCTGTCTGTCTGTATGCATGTCTTTGTGTATGCATGTGTTGCTTTTGTTTGGTTATTATTGCAACATTTGTATTACTAAAATGATATTGAATTTATATTTGTTCTAAAATTGCCATCATGACTATTACACGTATGGACAGTTTAGAACACCATGTGACACTATTAAGATTTTACTCCGCATGAGATGGTATATTATTTGTTAATCTCATTAAAATCATAATCGTAACTGTCTTAGTCGGGTATCGTTTCTCGAAGCTCTAATACCCACTATATAGAGACCGTCGCGATCTCGTAAGTGCACGATCCCCATGCATCAGATATGGCTTCGAATGGCCTTATTATCTCGTAGTAGATATGAGAGCTTTGAGGAACGATACCCTGGTATCTGTGTTCTGCTAACTGCAGCAGTATATTCTTGTGAACTAGTAGTAGGCTATTACACTATAAAGTCAATGTAAATCCGGCATGGTGTGCACACAATAGGCCTACTTGTGCAAACAAGACATGCAAATAGTGAAATAATCTTGAAAGCGGATATACGTTTCAATCCAACCAATTAATAATGTTTCCATAACTAACTAACAACAACAATAACATGACCATTTACATAGCGCCAAACCCCACATTAAGTATGCTCATTGAGGATAGTACTAACTATGTATTTCTTGAAAATATGGGCTTTGTGACGATATTTGAAACACTGTGTTCTGGGAAGAGAGGGTACAAGATTCATGGTGTGATTTATTTCCCGGATCCGGAACTGGGCTCGGACTTGCGGACTATTTACCGGATCAGGACCCAATTACCGCTGATACGAATGCTCGTGTCTTCTCTGGCGTAATGGTCCACTTGAACAGCTGACAGTACATTAACGATATTCCGCTGGTTGCTCATCATGCACTTCGGAGACACTACTGACACAACATTCTCTTGAACAACGTGCAATAATTTCTGGAGCGGGTGGTAGCGAAATGGTAGAACGTTTGGACTTCGGAGCCAAAGGTCCCGAGTTCAAATTCCGTACCTGGAGCCCACCATCAACGTTCGCGAAAGTTACCTTTCTGACGCGATATTGATAGGATACGTTTTGTGTAGAGTGGTAATGCCTAGGTCACATTTGCCACGGCGGCCGTAGGTTCTAAAATATCTACGGCCAATAGCAACTATACGGCTGCCGCAGAATTCCCACGGTCAAATCCTGTAGCATCCATTATGTTAGGGTAGCCGCACGGCCTATTTTGAATGTGTCTGCAAACTGTATGACAGATATGAGAGATAATAAACTGACAAGTCGTGATATAATTGAAAGAATCTTGAAAGCGACTCTAAATTCCAATTAAAAATAAATGTTTTAAAAAGTTAACCTGGAAGAGGTAATATTCGATCAACAGCTGTCGACACGAACACTCGAAATAAAGCTTCCGCTCATGAAAACTTTAGTTTGAATGTATAGGGCATGGCCGGGAAGTCTAGAGCGGAAGATGGAAGAATACATTGCAATATACGTTCATATCCATATAGAACGCCATGGTATATATTATATTATATTTATTGGTGGGTAATGCTATGTACACATTTGTGAATGCCAATTACGATGCAATGTTTGTGGTTAAAAACTATACAATGTTCGTCGTCATTTTCTTTATGGTTGGTTTTGAGTTGTTCGTTGTCTCGGTGATGGTATGCATGTTGTATCTTCACTGGGTCATGAAGTCTTTCAGCCAATTTACCACTGACCGGACATCCGCCACTTGAAACGCGACATCCGTTTTGTTGCATACGAAGTCCTCCATGAAGGTTATCGCCTCCAGGACGAAGCGGTTGGACGGAGTATCCTTGCATACTACCGGACCGCCAAAGTCGCCCTGTTGGTATTAAACAGAAGTGTTATCAACGAATTTTCTAGATTATGAATTTATCATTTTCATTTATAAGCAAATAATCTAAAGGAGGCATAAATGGTATGCCACATATCCGGTAATTATTGTGTGTGTGTGTGTGTGTGTGTGTGTGCGTATGTGTGTGTGTGTGTGTGTGTGTGTGTGCGCGCGCGCGTGTGTATGCGTGCGTAGGGGTAGACATAATGCCTGCCCGCGGGCCAATGTCACTTAAAATCATTGTCGGGCACGCAAACTTCATTTCTGGCGTGTGCGTTTGGCCCTCTTCATTTTCAATAATCCGTTCAGTTTTGTTTTTTTAAACTGCTTAATATAAACAAATCAAAGTTTATAGCGCATAGATATACATAACTATACACTCAAATCTCAATTGAGGTGTACATAATGTTTTTCGGTTATAATTATTGCCAAGAATGGTCCCCCTTTACGAAAATCAGCTTGACGCCTCCTTGAACAGGTTGAGTAACTTTGTTTATTAAAATATTAAAATTTAATTAAAATTAAGGACCCTCAAATGTTTAGTTTCCAGAATAGAGCGTCCACCTGGCTTTCTGGAAATGTACACTTAACTCGTACTGTCTCTTATGTATTCCATTTATAATAATACAACATATGGCACTGTAAATATTGATAATATAACAATTATTTCGAAACATCTTCGTCCATTTCCGTAACGCCTTTCGTCCATTTCCGCCATAATGGAAACTTTCTGCGAGTGCTGTATTAACCTCCCTGAGACAAGGTGTATAGTAAATACTAGTACTCACGATACATGGTCTAACTTCGCCCACACTGACTCCACATTTTACGTTGGCAGGATACGTCACTTTTTCCTGCTTGTTACGGAAATAGTGGATGGCCTCACAGGATAATTTGTCAAACAGCTGCACACTTCCGACTTGGAGAAACCTCGATTGTACTAGAAGAAGACATAACAACATATCTCAGATTTGATAACATTCGTACATCAATTATACAACTTAAACACGACCCAATGCCATGACAGGTTTGGTCAATAAATATGATTTAACCTCCTTACTGTATTAGACACAGACATAGCATCTCCGGTTGCCTCCAGCATAGAGGGGGTTAAAGTAACATAACAGTGGAACGATAATTTTGACTTTGGACGCAATATTAAAATAGTTTTATTTTTAATATTTTACTAGGGAAACTATTAAATACAATCTGAAACAAAATATATGATGCTGTATCGCCAATACTAAAGAAAAGTAATTCCAGAGTGCCCTATTCTAAATATACCATTGGATAAGTGTGCTGTTCGGAGTAGGCCGCAAACTACTATAGTAGTGATGAACGGAGCTCGCTTAGCATCAATTCAATTATTTATTTTGCCTTTAACTTTACAGTTAATGAGCATAAAAGTAACATATAATATTATTATTTGATTTAAACTTAACAATTAAGAAGCAAGCACAAATACATTATATTATATCTAAGGAGAATACATGTATACTATACTGAACCGCAAAAGAAACGTCATTTTTCCTAATGCTTATAAAAGTTAAGAAATATTGATTCTTTTATGCTGGTTCTTAAATAAATGTATCTTACCATCATTCCAAAGCATGTCTTTGTGAAATATTTATTGCAGCAATTATAATAAGAATTTGATGATTTTCCAAAGTGCAGGCTAAAAGATGGCCGTGGGTCAAAGATGTAAACGTTTCTCGGCAAAGTCTAAATGTTCATGTGCATACTGGTAGATGTGAGTATAGAAGAAACATTCAACTGACCGTCTACCATTTCTTATTATGACATAATCGCCATGACACGATCACAATTGAAAAAGAGT
>JAVCKZ010059564.1:0-15741 GCA_034780755.1 Lepetodrilus elevatus
CCTACACGCTTATCACCAAAATCAGTAAACTGTGTACGTCTATAAATAGAATTCGACCCACTTGCAGCGCCTATTTCTGTACAAAGACACGGCTTACTAAATTAATATTCGAGGCGTCATCTTTACATGTAAGTTGGCAAGTCTGTAGAGTATCTGGTTGAATGAAAAGCGTTAATCTTAAAAGGTTCGTGAAGCGTCTCTGCTATGCGGCGATGGTGATGTCGATGGCCCAGATGGTGATGTCGATGGCCCAGATGGGAGCCTCTTGACAACAACTCCACTTGTAGGATATTGCCCAGTGAACTTAAAACTACGCAAGGATATTTAGATTTTCTACCGAGGTGCGAGGATACTTAGACGCTCTAGGAGATGCTCTACTGAGGTGCGGTACAGAGCGCCTCGTGTTTTACTGAGGTGCGATACGGAGCGCCTCGTGTTTCTGCTCATGGATACAATTACTTTTAATCCCGATGAAAGCGATTGCTTAGAAATGTTACCACCGTAATTGTTTGTCTGTCTTGGTATTAAATGTTTATGTCATGATCTCAAGTTTCAATGTGTTTGGATCAAGATCGTTGATGTATACTTGGTAGGGTTTATGCTGGAAATAAATATGTGGCTTCAGACTTGCAGTTATCAGGGGGAAATGGGGGTGGGGGGGGGGGGGGTGGGGGGTCGAAGGGGGAATCATGTTGGACAATGTTGATGTGGTTCATAAAGAGGTGTTTGTACCAGGGTTGCAATTTATATGCAGAACTTTCAAAGACTTTTCTTCTTCATGCGTATTGCTTTTACGGAATTAATGCAGAGCGACTGACGTGAATTGTGGCAAAGCATCTGTCAAGTCATGTTAACTCTTAATGATCAAAGAGCTCTTGTATTTGGTGGACAGAAACACATTAAAACTGTCGGGTGCTCGACCTTCCACTCCAGTCCGCCTGGTTTGTCTGTCGCTGATGAAAATCCGATGATGAAGGCCTAGAGAAATGTCTTGCAGTGTTGCTGCATATTGTCCTCAAATCTGGGGAAATATCTTGCACAGTGTTGCTGCATATTGTCCTCAAATCTGGGGAAATATATTGCACAGTGTTGCTGCATATTATCCTCAAATCTGGGGAAATATCTTGCACAGTGTTCCTGCATATTGCCCTCAAGTCTGGGGAAATGTCTTGCACAGTGTTGCTGCATATTGTCCTCAAATCTGGGGAAATATCTTGCACAGTTCCTGCATATTGCCCTCAAATCTGGGGAAATGTCTTGCAATATATAGCCCTTATATTGCCCTCAGGTCTGAAGCAAGATCTTGCCAAGTGTTGCTGCAAATTGCTGTCATATATTGCCCTCAAGTCTGGAGAAATGTCTTGCCAAGTGTTGCTGCCAATTGCCCTCAAGTCTAAAGACATACCTTGCCCATTGCCACCCATCAATTCTAAAGAAATATCTTGCCCAATGTTTCTGCATATTGCCCTCTAGTCTGTAGAAGTGTCTTGCCAAGTATTTCTTCGTGTTGCTGCTGTTTGACATCGCTGTTTGGCCTTTGCTCGCCGCCATCAAGGAGCCAGGGCGGGTTTAATGAACCAGGGACAATGGAATTAATGCTAAAAGCAGATTATCCCGGTAGTTTCTGCTGCTCCTGGTGATGATGATGACAATAGGCAATAGACAGGTGAAGGAGTTGGGTAATTGACACTTCTGATGGATAATGCAATTTACTACGAGCTTGATCCAATTTGCATCCAGGGAAGAACGTACTCTTCCATGTAAAATGACAACCCAGCGTGTGTTTAGAATTGTGGGCCTTTGGGTTGTTTTTTTGTTGGCCTTTTTTGGATAGGAAATATTTGTGTTGGCTTTGCACGAGAATTATAAACATTTCAATCGGCAATATGAAACCGAGGCGTTTAAAGAAATATTTTTTTGATGGCTGCGTTACAAATGAACTTGTGTAAAGCATTCATATGCTGGCATGCTTCTTTTATATGTTGCTATGCCTTAGGATGGTAGATTTTGCGCATTATATGAAGACATTATTATTATGTTGTAGGCTTTTCTTGAAAAATATTTTTTTTTAAATCCTGGGTGGTGTTTTTATCATAGCCGTCAGGTTTTTTTCCAGACTGGCAGCTAAAAGATCTCATTGGGTATTACGACATATAATATTTGTTTGGATATCTCCCCCCCCCCCCCTCTCTCAAGGTGCGTTGGTTTTATCGTCTCCATTCCTTTCGCTGTATTTATTTAGTTCTCCCCCAAGCACCATCTACAGGACTCGTCATAAACAATTCATGGCGGCTCCCGGGGCGTCAGTCTCTTATCTCGTATTAATTTCATTAGTTCTAACGCAAGGTGACATGATGCACAACCAGCGACCTGTTTGTATCAATATTGCAGGACCAGACCGAAACGGGACTGAAATCGCACCCGATCTGTACAGCAGTTCTGTCCCAGATCGGGTCTCTAGGGGAACGAGATAACGGAGCTCATTCGCGTATCTCTTCCTGTTGTCGTTATATTTCGGCTGTAGATAATTCGCCGTAGAAGCTGCACTTTCCGCTACTACGACATGGGTTTTGACATCTGGACAGATCCGAGAGGCTGTGGCACTGTCAAGCGAGATGCGAGAATTAGTGTAATGTCTGCCGATGCTACTACCACTTGCTGGCGCTTCAAGAACAAAGATTGACGAGAAAATGGCAATTGATTAAACCCTAAGAGACGCGGAATTAAATTTTGTAACGTAATTCGAAAATCACTGTCGGTGTATTATATGAAAATATGTTATAATGTCAGTGGATTAAACCTCTGAATGGCAACCTTTAAATGTGGCGGAGAATTGAATTAAGGTAATTGTCACAAATTGAGCATTTCCCCCGGGAGATGAACAGGCTTCTAATTGAATATTATCATGTAATTGGTATTTAATTTCAACTTTGCTTGCGAACATTTCCATAATGCATACTTGTTATCTCGTAACCAAACTTTTCAAAAGTTGGAACGGATGGGTTTGTAAACATGCGAAAGTTCTTATAAATTCTATTTCAAATGTTGGTCTAGCTTTCGGACATGTTCCCGTGAGACGGTAATATTTTTCCTTTGATTTTCGGAACAGCTTAAAATTAATTTGAGGAATTTCAATATTTGCCAACAAACCAGTTTGGACAGTAACCGTGACAGGGTTTACGCATGACTGGTTTTAGGGACCACATACCTTAAACCTCCCGGCATGCCCTAAGCCATTAACAAACATAAAAAGCCGTCAAGTTGGAGCAAGTCTTCTTTTAATTGAATAGTTATTTCTATGGGAAGTGCGATAGATTTCACTCAAGGCTCTTATTCAAAATGTTCATCGAACAGTAAACATTCGGAAGCATGCTCGATCCTGAACTTACAAACCTGCAGCAGTCGCAATCTGTTGCTTGCAGAGTTGCTTCCCTTTTCTCAACTGCTGTCGACACTGTTGATTTTGCGAAATACCTGTTGTGGCATCTAAGTATAAAAGCATTTGATACGCATATTGAACCGATAGCGATTGTCATTTAGCTCGTTCGGATACATATGTTGCCATGGCGACATGTTGTGACCGTATGGATTTTTTCTCAGGTATTTTAATACACCTTAGAGCTCCTCCGAGATTTATTAGGAATATTAATCACGGGAAACAAAGCGAGTTGCACTTCTTGGAAATTTCTAATAAAATTAATACCTCATTTTCTCCAGGATGAATTATATTTGATTACAGTCGTTATTTCCCCAGATATTGATATCAATCCTAGGTAGTGTAGTATTTCTAATTCCCATTCCGACTCGGAAACGTCTAAAAACAGCTGTCAATTCATTCCTACGAGAGATTTAAGGTCTGTTTGAAGATCTACTTACACAGATAATTAACCAAGCTTTCGATCGGCTGGAAATGTAACGAAGACGCGAACCGACTCCAGGCTTTCGGTTGCAGCAATAAGGCTCTTGCCGTTAAGCGTACCAGATTTAATTCCTGTCATATTACAAATCAGACCAGCCAAAATACCGTAGTTTTGGTTGATGCGATCAGTAATTGTCGCTGTTTATTCTGTTACGTGTATGGTTTTCGGTCTAGGGTAAAGTCGTTGTTTGTTCAGGTTTGGCATTGCACCTTTATCGATTTCAACGATATCGTTGTTGTAGCGACTCTTGATGGACTCCCAGACTCCTGGCAGGTCGTCTCGTTAGCTCGGCCTTTGTTTAAGGTCAGAGGTGAAGTGGCCAGTTTGTAATAATACCTATGATGGATTCAATATGAGACGTCTTTTGACATTTCTGAACAAAGCTGGAATACTGGCTGCATTAACGTTCTCCAAGCTGGAGGCAAACCGGAGATGCACTGAATATACTTGCACGTGTCTAGTCCAACAGTGAAGGGGTTAACAGGGAGCTGGTGTAGAAATGATTCCTCAAACTAGATTCTGAGCCGTTTATGGAATAATATTTACTCAATAGTAGAATTGTCACGTTTTTTAATGGCTTGTTTGTTAATTGATATCAGCTGTTTAGGACAGTCAAGTGACCGTTATCATTATTGTTATTGCTCTATTTAAGATATAATGGAATTTGTTTTGCATTTTGTTAAGGCATTGTTTTTGTTTTTGTCTCTAAATATTTTGAGAACATTTTGTACGTACATAACTTCATAGATGTTGTGAGAAACGTGTGTGTTGTGTTGTATTTGGCGTCTGTGGTGTTCTATAATCGTGTATTTCTCTTGTTATCGGGTATATTATGACGTCGTGGATTATACAGCCATAAACTGATGAGAATAGTACCGCCACTTGGTGTTAAAGTGGCAGAGTGGCAGAATGACATGCACGGAGGACATTTTCTGACATTTCATCGCAGGTGTGTCACGTTTTCTCAATTCTTCGGTGTCCGTGGTGGCCATTTTGGTTAACAATGCCCAGTGACAATGCCTCCTCCGACGATGGCGGTGGCGGTGGCGTCCGTGTCATGACTCGGGTGTGAGAACGGTTGTCACGAGGGGACCACTTGCGCGCACCTCGCCGGCTCTGTAGGGATTTCGCTGGGCGTTAATCGCGGCGCCACCATTCACGCCACCACCGCCGAGAGACCAAAACGACGGGGACGCAGTTGTAATCCAATACCACTGGGATTTAGCTCTGCAGAAAACGCAGTTTTAATATGTTACACTGGCTGCTGTCTATTTGGAAGACTTACTCGTAGGCACTGTTTGACTTACTCGTAGGCACTGTTTGACTTGATCATAGGCACTGTTTGACTTGATCATAGGCACTGTTAGTCTGACTTGATCGAAGGCTTGTTACTGTTCAACAGGAGTTGTTGATTATCATTAGAACATGTTGCACCGACTTTGCAATACAGACTGGTTTGGCTGTAGGAAGAATTGGTGCTATTTACTTGGAAACTGCATATAAATCAGATAGGTTTTTGTTGTTCATATCTCATGCTGCTTCCACGTAATCATACCTACATTTATCTGTTTTCAGATATGTTCTATATTCTCTACTTCTCTAACATCATTAGAAGATAATATTGTTATACGCTTTTGGTGAGACAGAATAATTTGATTTTTATTGTCCCGAAGATAAATAATAAATATATTTTGCGAAATGTTACTTTGATAAGAAATGGTAGCTGTCGGGTGTAAATATGTACTTAAATATTGATGTTCTGGAGGAACTTTTCCATGGCAACAAGAAACATGAATCCACAGTGGAGATAATGGAGTAATATATATTTCTTCTTTAGATTTCAATGGCAACTGATCCCCCAGGTCAACCTCGATTTATAACGTTGATCATCTACATGCTGAGAATGTATTTTTTCCCTTCCATCTTGAGGTCTACACATGAGGCTAATCATGATTATTTGATATCCAAGACCACGTCGCTAATGGGTGCACGGTTTTGTTGACACCTGACTCCTGCCATTGTACAAATGGCCTCGGAGATCCTTCAGTCGGTATACTGCTAATCCGGAACTTTGATGCCCGTGTTAATTTTTGATGAGGACATGATAGTACAGTAGCTCTCGGGGCACCAGCCATTCCCCTGGTGGTACGCACAGCAGCAGTGGCGATACCTTCTCTATCCTGAGACCAGGCAGCGAGAAACTGTCCAGCTTTAACCGTGTGCCCAGGTCGGGCGCCGTTGTTGTAACTGCCAGGCCGTCCCAGTAGTAGCCTCTCTCCGTGCACGAGCCGCTGGCAGACGGAATCCCGAGCCACCGAGATTCTTGCGGACTCGCAGGATGATGCGTCGTCGTCAAATCAATGGACCGACAGTGCATTGTGGGCTGTAGATTGTCCGGGCAGTGTGTTATTGGCAACTTGGTTTGTCGTTAAAAACGTCCGCGTGCAATAACAGCAACAAGCACAACACTGCCGACTCGTGTCTGTGTTAAAGTGTGTATGTGTGTGTCGTGGCCTGGCGCATCGTCGTTGCCCCTAGTGAGCTCTTGCTTTTTTCCTTCTACTACTGCCAGCGTGGACCCGAGGAGCTCTCAACGCTTGAATGGGCCCTGCTATAATGAAAGCAGAACACACCTAGGCGAATTAAGCCAATAGACGTAGTGGATCTTGTCCCTGACAGGCAAATCGCTGGCTCGGCTGGCTGAGACGTGCTCATTCCTCACTGTACTGTACGTCGGTAGTGTAGTGACTGCTTCAGGACTGTCTTCTGTCCCTCCTGGTCTGTCTGTCTGTCTGCCTGCCTGCCTGCCTGTCCGTCTGTCTGCCTGTCCAACAGGGCTGCCTCCTTCACTCTACTACACAACCAAGTCTGGTACTCCTCGTGCAAGGTAAGTGTCGGAGTTTGAGCTCGTAACGTGTCCCACATCCCAGCGACTCTTTACTCATGCGCGACCAATTACCGTAGTAGTTGGACGGTTTTGAATTGACATAACTGGCTGGAGATACTAACATACAGATTACAGAACACTTTATATGAGCTTTTTTGCCTGTTTGACAATAAAGTTCTGCATTAATTTTTTAATTTTTTGGATTTATTATTTTTGACCTGGAACATGATCCGTTATCACACTCTCGAGAAAATCAGTCTTGTGCAATACAACAGGTGCTGGATTTTGTTTGCATGAGTGGCAGATCCACTGACTTGTTCAGTTTGGCCTGTGGGTACCCCCCTCCCGTCTCCTCCCCTCCCCACTATATCCTTGTTCCTGACCCCGAGGCAATGATAGTGGTGGACTTTCTATCATACTCCATGTGATGTATCAGTGTGTCTATGTAAACATCCACACTGGGACGTGTGTATATATATTACTGGGACAAGCCCGAGATTTCACCGCGACCAACCATCGCAGTGCTGTGTGTTTTAACTCCAGAGTTGTGCGTCACGCTTCATTGACTTAAATGTTCACTTACCAGTCCATTCCAATGAACGTTTAACGGATGTTTATTCGATGCTATTGCTGTATGTAATCTCGACGAAATCCGTACAAATAGTTCATAGATGTATGCGATTTTTGTATTTGTATTTTTAGAAAAAAATATTCATTCCTTGTTTGAATGGAAACCCGAAATGTCATTCGATTCATTTACCACTGTCTGTGTATTTGTGTCGTATGTGCGCGGGCAAGTGCACACACGGCTCCGAAAGGCTACCTTTTACTATTCAGGTAGACAATGTTAATTGCTTTGAATAATGCCAACGCCGGCTATGCATTTGTGTGTTTTGGTTTGCGTATTGAGGCGAGTAGCGGGGAACCGTGTTTATTCAGAAATTGTATTTCTCTTGTTATCACAAATTCTATACATTTATTGGAATTATGTTTGTGGTGTCAATTGGCTTTGAACCTTTATTCGTGACTGGCAGCGGTTGCCATGGTTTCGGATGCTCGGAGGACGTTGTCACAGTTCTGCGTCCCCGAGGGTACGGCATCCGTGCATAGTACGGACAAGTTCCGCATGATAATGGCTCGGACAGCGTATTGTAGTGGACACTTGCGGCGAATCACGGTGGAAATCGTCGAGCGTTTTATCCCTGGAGTTGCGTTGATTGATTATTAATAAAATAAAAAATTGCAGTCGTTCGAAGTAGATTGGAGATGAATTTGGATATGCAACAGTGTTTTTGGTGCAGCTATTGTGATCCAAATCTGTCGTATGGCAATTTGGATATTTCTATGGCCGGAGAAGGCCCTAGTTCTCATGTGGGCAATGGTCTGGTAATGAAATAGCAATCTTCGAATTAGGAATAGCATCCCTCCTATCGGCGGTCGGAATTGTGGTCATGAAAAGGGGAATTTATGCTGTTTATGTGTTGATTAATATGGATTTACGGAATAATTTGATAAGTTATGACATTGTGTGTATGGATTGGTTCCGATGATCTCGACAATATGTCACTCAACGGTCATCCGTGGACATCTCCGATATTAATCCATCCACAGATATTAAACCGCACTCATTGAGCTGTTCGCAGATATTAAACCTATTCTCGGCTCTACCGTATGTGTAAATGTACGCAATTATTGCCCTGGATATGCCGGCAAGATTGTTTTACACCTCTTGGTGTCGATTCAGTCCAGAATTAAGAGTTAACCTATTAGGAGATGTTAGATTAAGAGTTAACCTGTTAGGAGATACTAATTGCTGTCATTACGTCAGCTTTGTGTCTTTGTCCGGGCGAAGTGTACACGACACTTTATTTGGCTTGATAAATGTCATGTAAGTGTGTTTACCAACCCCAGGCGATGAGCCGATGGTGGTGTTGCAGAATTAGCTACACGTGTGTATCATGGACAGTCGTTGGACAGCTAGACACATACTGCGAACATACCCTCTGCGGGGCAACGGTCCCCATTGGTGACGATTCACGATATCCATCTTATTAAAGTCATAACGTTCCACGCTGGATTTCTAAGTGGAATTTCAAGCTTGTTCGCTTGATTAGAGCATGTGTCTGTATTGTGAAAGATATTTTTGTTTGCGACCATGTACGTGCATTGCGATGGCGGTATTTCGTGGTTTATGCGTTGTGGGTTTGAGATTATTTGCAGTTTATGTAGGGTCTCTCCGAACGCGCAATCCTGCGTCCTATACGTAAAAATTGCACCGGGACTCTCAAAAATTGAAACCTAAGTGGAACCCTGTAATGTCTGGTGTGTCTGAGGCTTTATTTCTCAGGTGACATTTGAAGAAATTTACCAGCAACAGATGTTCCCTAGTAATACTATGTCGTAACACTGCAGACTGTCCCCAATTCAATGACGGAGGTAGATGGCCTACACTTTTGTGGAAATGAGCAAGAATTGGATACATGCGACGGAATTGATTCAGTATTGCTGTCACTGGAGGAATAATAAAGTGGTATTAATTTTATGCAATGCTTTTGTTGGTGGTGGCATTGTCGTGGCATCCTGTGAACATATTACATGATGCATTGTGCCGCGTATGAAACGGCAGGTAGAATGGACATTGTCGTCCACCTGTGTTGCTTGCTGGTGTCGTGAATATTCGGCATACATTCTCTTGTTAATAATTCGGTCTATATCTATATATACATAAAAGCTGTCGGAGCACGTAAATATGTCTTGTACTTCAATGTATTACATTTGAATACTTGAAGGAATTATTATTTTTAAAATAGAAAAATATCAAAAAATATCAAAAACACTTGGTGGCATATAACTGTCTTGTACTTCATTTTAAAATTTGACTACTTTGAAGGATTTTTTTTCGCCAATAAAAATAAATAAAAATATTTATGCAAAATGTCACATGCATATAAAATGTTATCTTGAGCATGTATCTGATGTCTAAGCAAGGAGATTATTAAGCTTATTTTAAACGAAAGTCAATTATTGAAGGTTAGTGTCAACAGATGTATCTTGACCATCATTTCTTGACCTGACTTACTTGTTAATAGAATGGCGAGACTCGTGACCTTTACCCGACCCCTCGTGCCCCCATCACCCCTACCTATGGTATGTGGCAGAGGCAGGCAAACAGGCACACATGCACCTATTAATCCTATAAACTTTCTGCCCTTGCCCATATTCCACGTCTTACTTTGTTCCGGCTGCTCTAGGATGAGTTATGCTTCAACAATCAATGAAAAATGGCATTATTTCCCCATCATCTGCCTCCCTGGTACAAAAGCAACGGCGACGGTTAATGGGTTCTGTATTTAACGCAATGATCGCGTATTGGCTCAATCATTGCAGGCCGGAGTATCGGTTGGCCACGCGAAATTTGAAAGTGAAAGTATTTTGATTCCTCCCAAAAGAAAAAGATCAATTTGCTGTGGAGAAGTTTCCAGCGTCGAAAGAAACATAGTACCACGGTTCTCGTTTTCGTTACTTCCGTTTTATTTGCTCTCGTTACGCAGGTCTAATTGTATGTTTGGTTCTTGATCCAGTTTTATATCTGGGTTTGCGGCCGAGGCTTTCAGCGTTGTTGATGATGATGATGGGCCTTCGTCCATTGATTAGAGCGGAGATCTGCTACCTTATTGACACCTTCCAGCCTTGATTGCTGTTTTAAGTCTGCCAGTGCCGCATTAAGTCGTCTATTGATGTGTTCCGTCGCTTCTGCACGTTAATGTCGTCTGCTGGAGGCTGGGGGCCCCCGGCATCGCTCCCAGGGTGGTTAGCGACAATTTATAGGCCAGGGGGGGGGGAGGGGGGGGACTGAGACTGGTTGGTGGTCATTGTGGCTAGGTGCCGGTCATTGTGGCTAGGCGATGGTCATTGTGGCTAGGTGCCGGTCATTGTGGCTAGGCACTGGTCAGCTGAGTAATTGACCGCTGGAACGGCACCTGTCTTAGGGTTAATTATCGAGAAATGATGGAAAGGGGGTCGGGGAGAGAGACGTAGATTTCGGTAAGGCTTTCGTGGACTGATATTGTAACCATCTTGGCACTGTTGGTAGCAAATGGGTGAAAGATTCCCCCGCAGCGATGTTAAACACTATAATCACTAAGTCACTTGTAAATCTAGAGCTAAGATGACTGTGGTCATCATATTTGCAATGATGTTAGTTGTGTTATGACTGGAATCGAAAATTTATATCAATATTGCGCTCTGAATGACTGAGATTGGCTCTGCTGATAAGTGTGAATGTCGCCTGATGTCTAGAAACACTGCAATACCAGTTCAAATATATCCAGTATTTGCAGGAAATTGAGTCTCAAATTACCAATATCTTCCAAGATTTATTTAACAAGTAACTTTTCAATAGGGCTAGTAACATTTTGCCCTTTTATTTGTTTTGCTTTGCAATGATCGAAAAATTTCCTTTGAGGACGAGTTTCCTTGAACGAGTTCTGAACAATGTTTATACCTGCATGGCATTTCAATAAAGATTTCTTATCTCTTCCACGTATGATAATAAATAAATAAGTGCAATTCTATACCAGATAATTGCAACCAGATGCAAGATGAAAGTGTGTGTTTTGTAGTTTTGACCTTTCAGCTTTACAGTAATAATTATTTCACAAACAATTGCGCTTCTTTTCCTAAGATTTTATTTAGATCTGCACCCCAAAAAGCGAAAATTAATATAGTGCTTCGTTGATATTGCGACGAGATTTGCCACTCGCTCGCTCCGAGATAGCCTGGGCCGCCATGCGATGCGGAATATTCTGCATGTAGCAGTAATAACTTAATGAACTACAGCCATAAATAATCTTCATGCATATTGCTATAATTAGGAAATAATGAATTGGACATTATATGATGGCTCCAGCGACATTATACAGATCTGAGAAAAGGTCATTGTATATAATTGCAGCTCATTTGGTGATGACAAAGTCATTATGTGTTGAATGGCAGTTATGCTTCTGGCATTTCGGTCTCCGATGGAACGAGGCTAGGCGATCGCAGCAAATCTAATTCGTAGAAAATGCTGTATCGAAACTAATTGTCAACGATATAGGTATTTTAGTGTTAAATAAGGCCATTACCATTGTCATTTGCGTGCAAAATATGTTGTGCTTATGGGGAATTGTATGGGAAAATGAAATCCTTTGAAAATCAGAAAATAAAATTTTATGAAAGTGAATTCTTGTGACAAAATAGAAAATCACCTGTTGTGAAAGTCTAAGGAAATTAATGTAGGAAATTTCCAGTCATAATTTCAGTCCTAGATCCTGTATATTTTGAAAATGTTCATATGTACATCAATAAATCCTTAATTTACGAGAATATTGCTTTCGGGGTATGTTATCTATATGTACAAATTTGGCATTTCCTTCGAACATTTACACTGCTGTTTATTGTTTTGACACCCTGACATTTGCTGGGTGCAATTATTGTTTTTATTCCGGCATTGCCATTTGACACAGGGACCGAAATAAAAGTTAATGTCGAGTTTCCGAAAGACGACGGGACGGACACGATACAGGGACATAATCCACCTGCAGGTGCCCGGGTTAGCAGACTTTTCGTCCATTATGTCATTTAAATGATTGCTTCTGCCAAAGTAATGACAATAATGACAGTGTTTTAGTGGGGACAAAGACTCGTTGGTCGGTCAGAGAGGACCACAGCCGACGGAAATAAATCGATTAGAGGACCCCCATATACCAGGAGCCCCTCTGACTCCGACATAGATCGGTCAGCGCGAAGTTCGACCCCTATTATGTATCGGAGACCAGACTCATCGGGGATGCTTTATTGTGTGGTAGTGCTGAGATAGCTTCTAAGTCGTGGGATGTGTTCGCCTTTCTGTCTCTAATGATCCGCTAGGAATATATGTACTACAATGTTTCGTTCTAGCAGTTATATTTTGGAATGGGTTTTGGTTTTCGTGTCTCTCCTGATCTGCTAGGAATATGTACTACAATGCTTCATTCTAGCAATTATATATTTTTTAATTTTTTTTGGTCTCCTGATCTGCTAGGAATATACTGCAATGCTTCTTTCTAGCATTTCTTTTTGTGGAAAGGGGTTTGGTTTTGTGTCTCTGTGAAGGATATATGATTAATACATACAAATCCATTTAAAATTGATGCTACCGTAACGATAATGTTTCAGTTCGGTACATTACACACTGCTGCTACTGTGCATTTTTTAGATGCTGACCTTGGAACATCCAGTCATTCCAAATATCCATCAAATCCCGAAAAATGTGACACAGAATGTCTCATTCGCAAAGCAATTATTAACCCCATATGCCAAGTTCGTATTGGTGCAAGCCGTGTATCGGTTCTTTCTCTCCTCCCTCCCTCCATCCTACCCCCCTGATCTCGCAAAGTGTCGTACAGTTCGTGTAATCAACTGATCTACTTCGGCTAATCACCTCAGATAAATAGCATCATTTACCGCCAGCTCAAACATTTCTTTTTTGTTTAATAATAATCCCCTTCTATATTCTGCCAATTATGAGTCACAATAATAAGTAGTTGTCATCCGAGCATGTCCATCATACCAGAGCTTAAACCGGACTTTCATCTGGTCGGCTTTCCTCTCTCTGGGTGTGGCCAACGACTGACTGAGTTCTGTCCACAGCCTGTGGTACACTGAATGTGTGCGCGTGCGTGCGTGTGTGTGTTCGTCGTCACAGCTTGCGGGGATCGCTCACACTGCTGTAGACTATAGTATAGACTGGGAGCGGGGACAGCTTCACTATTATCTGCCATACCATGTATACAGTGGTACCGCCGCCTCAGCCTCACACCACCCCTCTGCCGCTGCCCGAATACTTGGTGTACCCCCAGGGACCACCGCCCCCGCCTCCGCAACCCGTCGTCTTCACTGTCAAGGTGGGATACCCTTTTGGGGACAACTTTGTAAGAGCAAATATTGAACATTTGAAACTTTACTTTTTTCTCTTTTTCCTATCGTTGTCGCGAGCATTTTGCGTCACAATGTCAGTTGTTGTTAATTTATCTCCTGGTTGCTGCCTCCTTTTAAGGTGAACTACGTACGGGCAAATATTGAACATTTTGAAACATATTTTTCTATTTTTCTTGCCGCTGCAACTGTTTTGCGTTGCGGTTTAATTATTAATGTACGATCTGGTTGCTGCTTGTTTGGGCCATATGGAACGTGTAGAATGGTGTTGATGTTAACTTGATGTTTGCTTGCATTGTGGTAAGAACACTTTTGAGTTTTATTTGTGCTTTCCTCCCCATATCGTGTACAGTTTGTCTTGCAATGTATATTTTACAATGCTTTGTAAACATGTATCAGGTTTCGTTAACGGTAATGTAAAAAACGTACTTGTGATGACAATGTTGTTGGAAAAGGTAAAAATATGGTTTGGGAGAAATATGTACTTTATGAAAATAGAGTTCCGTTAGAATACAGTTTTCCATTATTATTCAGTAATAACGATGCATTGATCAAAACTAGCTTCAGCAGATGGGTTCAATGGGTTCAATATGCTAGTTCAATAGTATCCAGCACTGTGACATTTTACCATTGTGAACAGAGTTTATCATTGTAGGATAGTCAATGTACTTAATATTAGTATACTTGCAGGGATATTGGTTAAAATCATATTGCTGTCGGGTGTTAACCCTTGGCGAGTTACTGATTCATTTCCCCCCCCTTCTTTTCAATTGTTATCTACGCATCTCTTGCAAAGCACACTGGCTGTATGATTAATTGTTATCGTGCAAAAAAATATGAATATTTAATTTACGCATACGTTTGTTGTATTGTCTGCCAAATGTTTGTGTTTAATTTATGGAAGTTTGATGCAGAACATGGAGACACGGTTTATTATTAAATATCTATCTCCGATATTGGCTACTTCTGGTTTTGATGACGGGGACATCTGTTGCCGCCATGTATGAATATAATCGCCTGATGGCAGAAGATGATGTCGCCGTCTATGGGGTGATCAATGTGTAACATGTTGCAGGGATAGGTAGATACTACATTGGATGCGACGGGTTGAGCAGGTAGCAGGATGTCGCCCAGAGGGAGCAGTTTCACAAACCATTCTTAGTCGATTCCCGTCCACGATATCCATGTGTGTTAAATCCATACAACGTTTTATAAAAAAAAGATTCACCACCGTAAATCGCAAATATTTATTTGTGAACCTTTAAATTTTAACCTTATTTCTCCTGGAGCAATTAAAGTATATTTTAAAAAAATCATTTGTTACCAACTGAGAGTTAAAAGCCTTAAAAGGACGTTTTCTGGTTTTTATGCCGATTTGCAGCTATAATGTATTCGTTGAGTGTTTAAATGGACATTTATATTATATTGATAGCGATCTCGAGCTAAAATGTGTTTGATGGGTGTTGGAAGCCAGTTGACATGAATGCTCGCTTGTACTATCAAATGCAACAGTTCCTGTTGTGATGTATCGAGAGGAAGCACATGGTCCCATTGTACAGATAAGCATCCGAGTTGAGCAGGATGAGGCCTGCCCTGATGTCCTCGTGTCGTCCTATCTGTCCTGCCATTGTCTGACGGGACTGGCAGGACGGCTCATCTCCTTAAAACAGGCAATTTGTCAAGTGGTTGTATCCTACTCGCAGTTTTCATTTCAAGTAAATCTGGTCATATGTTGGCCATGCTGAACTTTTCAGGAGTTGTATGTCATATGTTTGAATTAAAATATTTTGGTAGGATTCTGTCGTGAACAATATCACTTTTATATATTATTTATATAATAATATATTTTAATTTAATTTTGACAATGCACTTTTGGTGTTGTCAATATTTTGGGTATATTTATCAGTGTTTCAGATGGCCAACAAAATGTTCAGGACAATGTCCTAACAGGTTTTTAAAATCTCGGACATTTGTGAA
>JAVCKZ010059575.1:0-15740 GCA_034780755.1 Lepetodrilus elevatus
TGTGTGTGTGTGTGTGTGTGTGTGTGTGTGTGTGTGTGTGTGTGTGTGTGTGTGTGTGTGTGTGTGTGTGTGTGACCGTCCATTTATGCAAGTCGTTGAAATGTGATACATTATATCCTTTTTCGTTTGCAATCTTCCTTCAACATTAATCAAGACTTTGTTTACATTATGGGGAATGTGCCCTGTGGTATTTTCGTTAATAAGAGACGGCTAGAACGTGAAGCTGCGCAGACATTACTGTTAATAATTATTGAAACATTCTCACTTTGACATTTTATTTTCTTAAAATATGCACCAGGGGAAATCTCGTAATGTTAAAGGTGTCCTACGGGCAAGTAGAAATTTCATGTTTTGTTATGTATATCATTATTCGGGCGAGTATGCTTTAAAGTTAAGTTCCAAATCAGCAGGATTTATTTCATTGCTCCTGAATGTTATGAAATAAATCGACTTGAAATATTTGTTCATTTGTTTATTGCAATTACACAATCGATAATAAACTATTTAATTATTATTATTATTATTATTATTATTAATATTAATATTAAATAATATAGTACAGGAATTCAATATATTACAGGAATTTAATCGGAGAAATACTGCCTCTGTTTCATACTGATCTTCGTACAGAATCCTATGTACAGTGCGTTGTGATTAAATGTTTGGACTAATCTTGCGCTATTATTGTCACACATTTACATTTGAACTTGCATTTTTGTGGGTTGTAATGGTTGTACAGGAATCCAAACAATTCCGCTTTTGAGTACAGCGAAACTATTCGCTTTTAAATTGCCTGTGCGCCATTGAAGGCAATAAATATACAGAGTGGAGTTGGAATTTTGACTAATGGAGTGCTAGCATGCAACGAGCAGGTCTGAAGGGACGGTAGTGTAAGCAACTGAAGGATCAATGCATGATTATGGTCCTCATTGTGTATGTGTACATAATGGCCGCGGCTAATGGACGACCAGGGGGGTAAACAGTCCCACGCCATCGAACCAGCATCGAGCGGGAATGGATTGAAGCCCGAAACTGTTATTTCTATAGTAGTGTATCTGGAATATGGCCAGCCGTGCGTAGTGAAAACGACATTGAGGCCCAGCGCACCGCGCCAAATCATTTATGGATCTGGTCGGTCAATTCCGCGTTCAATATTCTTAGACCACCAGTGTGTGATGTATTATATTATATACAAGTATGCAGTAAATATTGCGGGTCTAAGTAACTCGGGTCAATTCGTATAGACAAGCTGGCGCCAAACATGTACAATCGCAGGCCGTGTGTAAAATCATTGGTACGTGTGTTAAGTCGTACCGCGTGTAAAGTCCTGCGTGAAATTGCATGACAATGTCGGCCTGGCTAGCTGGCGGACTTTGAACACTGACGTCTGTCATATCTTATCGAACAGCCAAGAACAGTTGAATGCCACAAGCATAATGAGGCCAGTTGTAATTCATATTGGGTACGTTAACGTATGGAGCAAAGATAGGACTGATAGATCCTACAACTGACACGGAAAACTGAATGAAAATTGTATTCAGAAAGTATAAATTAAAAGTGTAAACCTACTTGAATTTATCTTTAATATTTATGAGGATATATACTTAAGGACATTTTATTGTTGGTATTCTGGGGAGGGACTCAACTAGAAGTACTGTAATTTGTGGTCTTTGCAGTCATATTTACTGCAGTCAAACGTCAGACATCCTTTTTTATAGGTAGGATTATGTGACAGGTCTGCTGTGCATATGACAGGTTTCATGTCCCTTGTTCTCAAGTTTGTGTCATATCTCACAACCTACAACCGGTTCCTATGGTAACAGGATCGTTTTTACGATCACGATAGTCACAACAAGTCGTCCCAAAATATAACTGAACTTGGACCATATGTATTTTTTGGCAGCTTCTTCTGAACTATAACATAGGGAATAAACAGGGAAACAAATATAATAAATTGGTGAAAATAATTACCAGTAGTATTGGCAGGGGAAATGTGTACGTGTTATGGGGGAAATTATGTAGCTCGCGATTCATACGACACCGTAGTGTTGTCCATTTTTCTGTGTTGTCCCATCTCCAATTACAATCGCTTCTATTTAGACAAATTCAATCGGTGTAGGATAGAGCAAGTTGAGAGCAAATAGAAGCCATGGTCAATATTTGTTAGGATTTCGTGTGCATTTCACAAAGAAGGAATAGAATGTCAATTTCCATTTGGGACGTGAGAGAGGGACTATGAGACAGGGACATGAGGGAGGGACAAGGAGAGAGGGTTATGTGAGGTTTTATCTAGGTCAATGCTTGTTGTTCAATGGCAAAAGGATGAGAGGCCAAATTGTGCTGTTCTAAGTGCTTTTCAGAAGATAGTAATGTGGCCCTTTGGGACCCTAGGCAACTAAATAAGGGCTTGTGGGATCCTACAAAATGTGGACTCGCCACGTTAACCTTTGCTGTAATCCATGTCCACACATGTACTTGGTCCGTCCATACTGTGTGTCTTAACCCTACACCACCGAGATCAACTCGGATATTCTAGTTTATGTTAGGTTAGGACATCTCAAGTTGCCTACAGCATGGAGAGAGTTAATGTACAGTAATTATAACTGATTCTAGTCGAATTCCATTACTTGTAATTTAATAAAAGCAGTTGATATTTGTCATGAGAATGTTCAAGTGTTATATTCACAATATCGTTAAAGGTTAATTGAGACTTGAAATAGGTAATAAATAGTCTGCAATGTTCAAAACTTGCTAGAAAATTTAATTATTTAATGTTAATCGTAGTTATTTCTGAAATTTAGGTATTTTTATTATTTCAGAACAAGATATATAGTATCAGCTTACAACAGACACTTTATAATATTCACAAGTAAAATATGGCGTAAATATTAATGTCTTTTACTTGTGAAATAATATAAGATATTAAGCAATAACTTAGGTTACCGTTAACTCTTTCCCTAAAATCATCACAAATAGTGTACTATAAAAGCATGGGATTGTGAAGTGTTAAATTTATTTTTTCCTTTTTTTTTTATTGGGGTTTAGAGCCTCTTTCACACTCTTGAACTTGACAGTTCTTTTAAGACTGATATAGAATATTATTCTATTTTCAATATTGAATTGAAGTAAAGCATTAATTTATTCATTTCATTATTGAAAATAGACTAATAGTCTCTTCAGTTAAAATACATTTTGAAATATATAATAATTTCACAGTTATGACAAGATGGACATTATTACTGTTAATATATTGCTATGATTCTATTTTTTCCTCATATTTTAATAAACTGTCAAGAGTGCTGTTTCAATCGACTTATTTATCGCAGATATTTTTTAGTACCTACAATTCTATTCTTTATTTTTTTGCAGTGCTACAAGTCCATTGTAGACAAGGTTGGTCTCCATTCGGGAAGAAAAAGACCAGTCGAATTTTTACTTGACAGGTCGTTGGGTCTGGTTGAAGAAAAGGAATACACATATTATCAGGTAAGCAAATACGACCACTTCTCAAAGAGCGAACCTAATATACTGTTGTACAGTTATCTGCAAAGGGAACAAGATACCCTTTGGTTATTATTGCCCAAAGCTGTATGAATGTTTGATGAATGAAGCGGCCTGAACCAGAAATTCTCTATGACGGATTCAAAGGTTGACTTTTCGCGAATGAAAGCTCGATGGAGCAAGTTGCAGATTTTCATTTCACATGGTGTTATTGTGTGTTATTGTATGCGGTTTTATTGTTTGTTATTGTATGAGATTGTATGCGGTTGTATTGTACGTTATTGTGTGTTTTTCATTATGCGTGTCCGTGGTTTCATTTCTAACCAGCCCGAGTTCTCGCTTGGGGGATCAGTTTGCATGGTAAACATTGTCCCGTTGAGCTGCCCCCTATTTAAGTATATATTGGTAGATCAATAGTTCTCTTATGCTGAGTGATATTGGCGGTAGTGCCAATGGAAGTGTACTTTATAGCTAGAGCAAAGTAGCGGTGCCTTTATCAATCTAATTGTCCTTCCAGACAACTGTACTGTTATGGCCCGCGTTTACCAAACTACTACATTTATATTTAAATAATAATTTAATTTTAACTACATTATTTAATACTATTTTATTGGTATATGTTAAAGTATATTAAATTGACAGAAATTATGTTATTTATATATGTTTTGAAGTATTAAATTGACAGAAGCTATTTTCTATTGAATTATGTATCTATTTATAGGTGTTTGTCATGGAAATGTCGATATTAAATTTTAATAGTCTTGTACGATAACAAACAAATGCTAGTAGCTGTAATATGAAGCGAAAGTGGGTTTCAAGTGCTTTTTTATATTCCTGTATGTGTGTATGTTTGCCAAGTCGTCAGTCTTTGTAAATGTACACAGAGTTATTGAGTTGTTGATGTGAATAGAGGTCATTTTCACTTGTGGTATATAGTGTGCCGCAGGTGTGGTATGTATGTACCTGTGGTGTTTTGTTCCAAAGAAATGCATTCATCCTGGTAACCAAACATTGAACGTGTTATGCCATAGTTCCGTTTGGTAGTCGTTCATCGTCGCGTATGGATGAAATATTCTAGCTGTGGAGTAAAATGCTAATTCATTCATTCAATCGTGCCCTGAGATTATAAAATGTTTTGAGTACGATTTCATGCTCAATCTCAAATTTTATATGGGCTTTTGTGAACAATACAGTACTTTCGAGTTGAGCATGAAATCTTACTCGAAAATGTTTTGTAATCTCTGGGACTGTTCATGTTTGTCATTGAAATTTCAAAATCGAGTCTGAAGCATTATAAGTTTCATATAAACTAATATAAACATAAATCATTTTTTGAAATGGCAAACATTTCCCCTTTATTAACGTGCAGATGGTAAAATTAATTATATCTGCGGACATGTAAATCAACGCCTTGACCCCTCCAAGCTAACTAGTCATCATGAGATCTCTTTGTAGCTCTACCGCGATAAAGATGTACACTTGTGGACATTGTCCCATGCAGGCAGTATTAACAATTGATGTTGTCAGAATTTGACCTGAAAATTGGCGCTGGTTCTGAAGATGTATAGAAAGACAAGAAGGTGGGGGGAGGGCAAGGTGGGGTGGTGGGGGGCGACATTCCTTTACTCCTGCCTAGCGCCCTTTGACCCAAGGTCACATGTAGGTCATCAGCTTGACCACTGTGACAGGTCAGCCTCAGGCCAGTTTGGACAAAGGTCATCTGTCTGCTTACCTATCCAGGCAGGTGTCTTTGCAAAGCTCCACTGCTTTCCGTGACTTTGAGAATACATGGCCCACAACCGGTGCTGTTTGTTTGTCTTGGCGGAATGTTTGCATCTGTGTAAAGAGTGTTTTCGTGTGTTTTGCTCTTGGAGGGTTCAGAGGACTACTTGCGGCTGCATTTTCCCCCGTAAAAATTGATAACATGAATATTATCTTTTTTTCCCGTCTCAGTAGGGCATGTAACAAGGTTATGTGTGGATTTTCGTTTTCGTAATCCAAATTCGATTACAGCAACACAATTTTACAGCATTCTCCTCTCTGAGACTGTAACACATGCGTGTAATGTAATTTCCGTCTTATCATAGTTGGGGTTCTTACCAAAGAACCGGGACCGTTATGAAATTGCAAAGATAGGTTGCTTTTTCGATCCACGTGGAGGATAAGTTATCTTGCGGACATGATACCTCGGCCACGTGCGCACGGAATACATCAGTTTGACACGGTTCATTCAAAGGTGCATGCTCCCCCAGCTGCTGTGTGTCATGACATTAGATTAATTACTTTGATAGGAATTAGATGACACTCGAAGCCGGATAGATGGGGCCCAGAGGCGTTAGTTCTGAAGTGTATTATAATATGCGACTGAAACCCAATATCAGTCCCATGCACAAACAGTATGACAGCGTATTTTCATTCTCAGAGCCAATCTGTAATTATTGGAAGGCTGGATGCGTACGCATGTATCATTACACGTTTCCACGTCTATGGTCAATTTTCCAAGGACTGTGGATCCGAGAGATGTTCATCTCCGGAGCCAATCCAATAGGGGTCGGACCCAATACATAGGGGGCTTGTTTGAGATTACCTGGTGTACTTGGGCTAGCACTCAATTGCACTGGGAGCACGGATCAACTGGCTGACGGGATCAATATTTTAACATGGAATAGCTTTGCCAGCTTGTTTTTCATCAGGATCCCGTAGGATGGCAATGTCTGCCCGGGGAGCGGGAGGGAGAGGGGGAAGTGAGACTCCAGCTCGGGTCATGTTCCAACCACTGTCTATTTTCAGATCGGTGAAAGAAAAATAAGTATCCTAGCCCGTTATCTAGTTGTTCTGCTTCAAAGAAAAGATCAATATGCATCAAGGTTGTTGAATGGATTTTGGGGCTGATGCATGGTCTCGCAGAAGCTCTGGGATAGTTAACATAAGATGTTCTGTCTGACAATGTTCTGATGTGGCATCGGTAACGACCATCTCTAATTGCTCACAGATTTACTTTCTTTCATGCACAATGTTTTTCTTGAATGGAAGCAGGCTGTTTATATTCGTGCTCGACTTTGACCTTCAGAGTCTTCGCGAAGGTCACGAAGATCATTTTTCAGAGACGTAAATGAAAATGGCTCCCAAATGTCATGTTGTATTAGCGTGTCTGTCAGCTGTTGGTTCCGCATCCAGTCAGTGGCCGGCTGGGAGAGTTGATGAAATGCCAGTGGAAAACCTGCGTTGTTATTATATAATAAGCCTGCGTTAGTATTATCCTGGATATACCTGTGAAAGATTCCCGCAGCGACATTAAACTCCATATTCACTCTCATTCACATATCAGTATATACTTCCAGGTGTGTATTGTAATGAGTAATAACACCAGATGTTTGTAGGCATAATTCTGTGTCTACATACGTGTGGAATGAACCATGAACTATGAACGTGTCGCCACATTTCACATGAATAATGCCAATATTATTGTTTGGAATATTTCCTCATATCATAATTAACTTCCCGTGATTCATCTCATAATTTTTTAACGGCCGAAACATAATAATAATTTCCCGACCCCATGCTGAATCCTCCCAGATGGGTTTGGGAATTATAAATAAAAAAAGATATTATTTGTTTAAAATTTTTAGGACCGTATTAGGTCATACCCAGTCATTGAATTTCTCTCGCATTAGCTTCACAAGACGAGAATCCCTTTGTGTTTTCACTTTCCCTGTGTCCTGCCATTTATCAAGTTGTCACTAAAAAGGATTTCTGATGAAGCAGCATTTTCCACAAAATTTAATTACTTCACTTGAAAGGCGAGTCCGATTCTCGCGAGACACAGTGGGGAACCTTAACGGAGATACAATGGCAATATCCATTGCAAATTTATTCTGGTGACACCGAGGCATGATGTGTTAAGCCTGTCTGCATGCATGGAGCAGGAATCATCTGTCGGGGAACCATTAGGGACGAAAATAATCACGCCAGAAGAAGATTATTTCGTGAAACAATTAGGAATATTATGGCTGCAGTGTGACATTTAACTACGATTAACTTTCCAATTAATGTGGGACTCGTACACCCAATATCCTTGTTCTTGTTTGATTGGTGTCTCAAAAGTCTCCAGATTATTATGAGATTATATCGATTAAGTAACATCTTGTCGAGAGGGAGATGGATCCTGTTTGTTGCTAATTAAATTTCATTTGTAATTCGTATTCAGCAGTTAAAACTAATAATTGTTTTTTTACCATTGCAGCATTTATCGAGTTTGGGTCAGATATGTTATGTTGTTTTTATTGTTTAAAGAAAACAATCTGAAAACAATGTTTTTATTGTTATTTTTGGATATAGTGGTCAACATGAAGAAAAGGAAGTATAAACCAGGTCCTGAGTTTACAAAACATCCTTGAGTACGATTCAGTTCATAAGTTGTGTTCTTAACCTTCTCCCTGCTGAATAAAATCAAAGTGTTATATTTCTGCATGTGATCGGGCAACTTAACTCGCCTTCAGCAGGGATAGGGTTAAAGAACATATTTTGAGAACACTCTAGAGAACATTCATTGAGAATATAGTAAGAACATCTAGTGCGAATACAGCGAGAACATACTTCTCATTGTAAAATCAAACGTAGCAGGACTTCATGTAGCAATATTACAGATGTTATTAAATAATAATTTGAATATCAAAACCCAGTTGAAAATTGCATTTTTTTGAGTGAGTGAATGAATATGGAGGTTATTCACTCACTCACTCACTCAATAATAATAATAATTATACGAAATTCAAAGATTAAGCTACATCAGCCTTCATCTTTCACTATCTGTACATTGCTACACGGTAAACCATGCTCACCAACCTGTTCATCAGCTTCCTCCATTGCCTTGAATCGGTCATCAATGGCGTCTTTCCGGCTCGTGTAGAAGTGTCGACTGTGGAAGTCGAGCGGCTGTGTTTGGAACGGACTGTGGAACGTGTCGGGAACGTCCATGAACAGAACGTCCCAGAAGTACAGGTTGAACAGATTGCTGATGATAGATCCTTCGGCATGGAGACCTGTGTGATGGATTACCATGAGAGTTTGTACATGTAGCTTGATGCATCCGACGTATGTTGGTTAATAAAGATCGTCTATCTACCTATACAGTAGACCTCGAATATACCGGCCTCGCATAAACTGTACACTCGCATATTACGGACTGAATCTGAAGTCCCAGCCCCATCTAACGCTAATTGCGGCATATGCATATAACGGACCGCATATAACGGACAGAAATAGCAGGTCCCAATGAGTCCATTATATGCGAGGTCTACTGTAGATCTGTCATCTATATATCTACCTACTTTTTTTCCCTTTGAATATTTGAGTTTAGAGTCACTTTCTAGATTCTTTTACTAATATCATGACTTGTCAGTTTAGATCAGGAGGAAACCCGCAACATCCATAGGGCTGAATGTTGCAGTAAACCTGCGAGCACTGGCCATGGTAAAATACCTTCGGAATAGCCATTGTTCTTGTAGTGGTTGAGTACCAGCTCCTCAACTGCACACACAGTGACGTCATCACTGTCGTCGCCCTCCGTGACGGGGTTGTCCAGCAGAAAGCTGAACCTCAGACCAGGAATCGTGTGAGCTAGAACTCTACCCTCCAGGATGTGCTATTAAAGAAACAAGTCCAGGATGTGCTATTAAAGAAACAAGGTGAGTGAGTGAGTGAATAAGGAGTTTAACGTCGCTGTGGGAATCTTTCACCCATTTGGGACGAAAAGAAACAAGGTCATACAACATAAAGGTCATATATTATCAAGGTCATACATTATCAAGGTCATATAATAATCTATAAATGTATTTATTTCTTCCCCAATTTTCATAAATAACGATAATGTACACTAGAAATTGAAATATATTTGAATGAATGAATGAATTAGTGCTTGAAAAATACCAAAGTTAACAAAAGGTGAATTGTCTCACCTTAGGAGCTTCAATGACCTCTTCGTGAGTAAATTCCTTCATTCGGTGTTTGAACTTGGAACTGGGCCCAGTGCATAGTTTCTCTGCTCGCTGATACAAGGCCAGTCGATGTCCAACATTGACGTCTGTGTCTGCCAACCCATCACCAATAGCTTCCAAAGCCTGAAACAGGTACCTATAGACTTGTAGTATGTTCGGATATTCAGCAGATTGTTTGCTAAACGGTAGGTCTCCACCTCATGATAGTACTCTATGTAATCTAATCTAATAGGACAGGGTATCGTTTCTTGAAGCTCTCATATCTACTACGAGACCATAAGGAATCTCGTAGTGATCTCCAATACATGGGGATTGTGCACTTATGAGAGCGCTATGGTCTCATATACAGTGGATATAAGAACTTGGAGAAACGATACCCAGAAGGCCATTATAAAACACATGGGTAAACAAATGTGATGTTTTTTCTCTCCATCTTATTTATGGGATTAGAAAAAACAAAATACAAGAAATAAATCCTGACATTGAAATGATTGCTGATTGCACATATATTAAAAAATGCTGCTATAACACATTCTACAGAAATGCCAGCTATTGGGAAGTTTTCAAAGCTAAAAATAGACAAATCTGAAGTATTGGGAGTATCCCCCAAACCATGTCCCCTGTGCCAGTATTATTTTGTTTTGTTTTGTACGGCAGTTTAAAACCACTTTCAAAAATATTGTACAGTCACGTCAGCTTAGAGCATAAGGAAACCTGCAACACCCAAAGCACATACAGTTGCAGTAACCCTGCATACCTCAACAGGCTTCTTGAGATGCACCTCCAGGTTGAGGGCCAGTCTCTCCCACCAGTAGCCGCGGTAGTTCATGCAGTACACGTCCTGTCCGAGGAGGCGTCGGAGCAGGACCACCGCGGCCGGGTAGTCCTTCCTCCGCTGCAGGACGTCGATGGTCCCACTGAGGACCCTGACCAGGACGGACCCAGCAGTGCAGGACCGGAGGTAGGACGGGAGCGACGAGTCGAAGCTGAAAACAAACAAGTCACAATATTGCCATGAACTGAATTAAACTAATAGAATGAATGTGAGACAGAAATAAACCAAGAATCTTCCATTGAGGATTGTGTGAATGGGGGCTTAGACCTACTTTCAAGATTATTTTACTCACCACGCCCTGCTTGTACTAAACCAGATTTTCACCAGTTGTTGGTGCTAGCTAACAGAATATCCTGCTACAGTTAGAACATGACCCTAACCCTAATGAGACTTTATTTTAGAAAGATATCATGGTGTGTCAGTTGAGGGAAGGAAACCCACTACTTTTGTAGTGCTGAATGTTGCAGTAAACCTGTGTGGACTGGCTGGTACTGTTGGACCAAGGAACAAGAACTACATTGCCACTCTACAGATAGCGCAACCTATAAATATCGCATCAGAAATGTAACTTTCGCAAACATTGATGCTGGGCCCACTGCGCTATCATCCGCTCAGAGAGAAGGACCACCAGCTAACTAGCACTGTACCTGACGAGATCCTAACTGTACCTGATAAGATCCTAATATAACTGTACTTGATGAGATCCTAACTGTACCTGATGATATCCTAACTGTACCTGACAAGATCCTAACTGTACCTTACAAGATCCTAACTGTACCTGACGAGATCCTAACTGTACCTGACGAGATCCTAACTGTACCTGACGAGATCCTAACTGTACCTGACGAGATCTGTGTCCTCCATGTGGGTCAGGAATTCCTGCTCGGCGTGTATGTAGATGTCGTACGCCGCGGACCAGTTGCCCTTCTCTACACACGCAGACAGGTCATTCTCGTACAGCATCGCTTGCTCGAACCTGTGGGAAATAAATTTCAAAATATAAATAAAATAAAACAAAAAAATAACATAATGACACTTACAATGTATGCTTAGAGTGTTATATTACAGTACAAGGTTCATCTTGTTATGATAAGAATCGTAACAATACCTGAACAACCCATCCCTGTCCTTGATGAGTTTAGTCTGTTTGTTGACAGTGAATTGAGGGTACACCATCTTACCCATGTTGACCAGCAGCATTTGGTAACTGAAATACAAGTCTCCACGAATTAGTTAAATATTGAAGAATTAGACAGCTTTTGAACATATTGAAAACTATCTACAGAACAAATAATTTTGAATTGCTCCCTCCACTTAAAATAAATAAGAAAAAAACAAATTCTCATCATAAAAATTTAGATCTTTGTAAAAGCAGATAAGGGAGACAACTACATGTCAAGGTAATGAAGGGAGATAACTCACAGTGGCGGTGTTCCACCATTGGCAGCCTGGTCCTCCACCCAGGAGTGTATGACGGAGAACAGCATCAGGACGCGCACAAACACACGTCGAGGACCGTCCTGCAGCCGGAATGTCCTTCCCAGCAGCTTCTTGGCTCTGAGTAAAGAAGACATATTTGGTGCAATTTGAGTGGATACTATTTTCTCAGAAAACTTATCTTGATATCACTTCAATACAAGACTATTACTAAAAATGAGCAACAAAAATCCCTAACGATAATACACAATATGTGAGCACATGAACAAATGTATCATTAATTCTCTATAATATTCCAATGGTATCTTGGATCAGGCCCAAGTTCATACTCAAAAATGTTTCGTACTCTTGAGGCCTGGTTATTGTCGGTAAAGACTGGAGCAGAAGACCAAAAATGCACAATTCCAACCATCTCCAATCTCGCAATCCTGTCATTTTCAATAAGAAATGACCTCCAGGGGTTATCTTTCCAGGTGCTAAGATTGCCAAATACCTTGCCAACATGGCAATCTCTGCCCCATTGCCTCCTCCACCAAACAAAGAGCTGACAGTACTCTGCTTGCTCTTAGCGATGAGAGCGGCACAAATCTGAGGCTTGGTGACCCCTGTACTGTTGATGTGGAAAGATTTGGCCAGAACCTTGAGGTCACCGGCTGACATGACCTTCAGGGTATCTTCCAGGTCAAGCAGCTGAGTCTCTGTCAATGGATGCCAACCAAAGAGTTAAAAAATTAATTGGTTCATTGTCTTTTAAATTGTGTGCCATTATCATGTATTGCTTAAAATATAGAATCTTTTAATAATATAAAAAAATATCTACATATAAACATATAAATAGTCTATCGATATCTACATATTCATTCATGATCTTTAGGCCCTCTTCCCCTGTAGTAACTCTTTCCCAGCTGAATTATGCAGTGCATTTCTGGTAGTCTACAGAATGGAGAGAGATAAACAGAGATACTGCTCTATGAGGAAAGCTCCAGTTGCTCCCAGCACGTAGAGGGTTAACGGACCACCTCACCTGTCTTGACCAAATCCTTGTCCACCAGCTCTTGTAGGATGTCGGTCAGATCTGCAGCGATCTCAGGATAGCTGATCTTCCCCGTCGGCAGCCAGGCCAGCTTCCTGGAGAACATCCTCACGTACAGCTTCTGGCCGCCCTCTGAACATAGCACTCAGATAATTATAGAATACTACATTACGTTCTACTCCAACATCAGCCATGTTCTATGAAACACACTACACTATACAGTGAATGTCTAAAATCAAGCAATGTGTACCATTTACTAAATCCTTGGCCTTCACATTGTTAGCCCGGTCAATGAATCACTGTGCAATCAGATTCCATCTGGACTCCCTGGGGAGTATACAACCAAGCTGCTGTGTTGCAGGCCCCAGAGGGTTAACATTCACATCACCATCTCTTCCTACCCAAATCTCTGCTGGGTGATCAGAGGCAGCATCAAACTAAATCACTGGCCCAAGGTGACACCACAACTTTTTCAACTTGTCTCAGTGTGGGGCAGGACCGAATCTTAGATACTCTCAGGTTATGTCACCCATAACAAATAACAAATGTTATGAATTTCTACTAGCCCTTAGCATTGAGGGAAATGGCGTGGGCTAGCGGACTAGTGTTAATTTTGATCCCTGAATACACTGCATTCAGAAATAAAGATATTTCCTGCTCACCAGACATCTGGTTGAAGACTTCAATCCACTGGTTGTCGTCCTCATCAAACAGTTCATGGTTATCCTCATCTCCCAGGACGGCCGTCAGGATGGTGCGGAAGTTCTCCAGGTAGTATGGGACCAGGTACTTAACCTGCCCGTCCTTCCCATGATCCACAGAGTCTTTGCTCGTCGTAGAATCTTGTCCATCCTTATTGCCTAATTGTGAGTAGTTGAAAACAAAAAATGTAATTATTAAGATTATGTATCAGAGATATGGTCTAGCTACCATAGGGTGTGTAGGTGTAAAATATTGTTGACGATAATCACATAAAAGTCCACGCAATGTGGTATTATTGAAAATATAAATTATACATGACATAATATCATAAATATGTACCATTCTTGGTTCATCAGTATCAGTAAAATTTATATACTACGGGTTTTCTCAAACCATAATGGGCAGGATAACCCTTTGGCAAGTGGTCTCATAACAAGACCTCTTATAAGTATTATACATGGCCATAGCGGATATATTATGAGAGCTTCATAAGGTGGTTGTACTGTACCTGCTGCTGGTTCTCGAGGATCACCGGACTCCAGGGTCTGTACACCATCATCTTTTCCTAGAACTTCCTCTATGGTCCTGACTGCAGATGTATCCTCATCTTTACTGATGTCCGGTGCACTCGATTTCTGTCCACTCGATGTATTCTCTTCTTTCACAATGACACATTCTTCCTTCGTCTTCTTTTGGAACAGTTGATGCCATTTCTGTTTTGAGTTTTCCCGGGATAATCTTGAAACATGCTGTGCCTTGCATCCTGTAGAATGTCTGCTGTATATTGATTGCTTATCCTGGTGAGGTTTCTCTTGGAGTTTCGGTTTTGTGTCATGTAATGAATTTTGTTTTGTAAATATTGATTTCAACTTTTGTTTTTTGGCTGGAATAAAATCATCATCATGGACTTGGTCCCCAGAATCTGATTCCGAGTCTATATTTTGTACATATCTATGCGATTTATGTTTTGATGAGTTCGTAATGGACAGATCTTTTTCAATTTTTACCGCGTTATTTGCTATTCTTTGGGATGATCTTCGCTTCAGCAGCGACAGTTTTTTCGATGGACTTAATGGCGTCTCTGACCGACTTCTTTGAGGATCACAATTTCCTGCGGTAGTTTTTTTAACACCATCCACATCAGAACTTCCTGTGTCGTTCAAGCTACTGTCATCACTGTCAAGCAAAATTACCTCGGAAGACTTTGAATGTTTATGTCCTTGTCTAGCTTTATTTTCTTTTTGAGAAGATTCAGAGTTTTGCTGACTCGACACAAATGTTTGTTTATTATCAGGTGAAAACTTTTGATCATTGTCAACATTTTGATGCCGAGGATGACGCATTCTTTTCGATCCCACACTAGAACACAGAGAACCACGCCTCTCTTTTGAACTCGTAGAATTTGAATCTGCATTGTGTTTTCCTTTAGTTTTGCTTTGATTACTTGTGACTTGTTTGTTACTCTTGAAATACTTAGACTTGGATTCAACTTTAATGATTTGAAAATCATCGTCATCATCATCGTCATCATCATCATGGATAATGTGTGTAGGATTTTGATCATCTTTCATTGATTTTCTTTTCTGTCCTGTATTGATTTTCGTGGTTTGATTCTTGAACATTCCTATGAGAGATTGTGATTTATTTGCTGTTTTATTTTTTGGAGTTCCTTTCGCCGATTTACCCTTAGTCTTTGATATTCCTTTAGAACTCATCTTTCTGAAAACAGAAAGTGAATTATGGTTATTTATACTTTATACTTTATAGTGCTGATTTTATCATTTTTAGTGAAACATTATCACTAGCTATACATATATATTTTATAGTGTAATTGATATGCAGAGCTGGGACCCGTTACACAAAACAATTGTAACATTATGAATCATAACATAATATCTGATTCATGTGAATAAATCTAATTTGACGTTTGATACACTTTCGTGAATTTTATACTCATACTGCAGTTTTAAAGATATTCATTCGTTTGACATCTGGGCCAGCTGATTTGGCCCTATTTATCGCCGGGCAGTGATTATGCTGAGCTGTACTCACGCTTACTGGCTTACTGCTTACTGCTTACTGTACTAAGCTTACTGGAACAAATTACCGTTTATTGGATAGCGGAGCCACGTGATCTGAAACCAGGATGTGACGTCACAGATTTCTGCCAGCGCCAGAGATTGACTGAACCACCATGTTTTCGCGATAAAAGACGAAGATTTGAAAGCCAACTTCT
>JAVCKZ010059586.1:0-15739 GCA_034780755.1 Lepetodrilus elevatus
CAGTGTGCGACATTAGCAGTGGCCCGATGGCCAATGTCTTAGCTAAATTCACTCGGTCTAAGCTAATGCACTTTGTCAAAGACCGATGTCTAAGTAAAAATAATAATTCTATATCTAAATTTGCACCTACTTTCCGCGATTGCATGGTTCGGTCATTTTTAATTGGCCCTGATGTCTTTGATACCTCTCTTGTTAATGTCTCACACTGGTACATAACCAGGATCTACTGGGGTTTGGGTCCGTTTTCACGAAAACCTAAAGCAAATTCGGTTCAAACACCTGTATAATTTATAAATTGAAAAAAGCCCAGGGGCTATATTTAAAAGAATCCTACTATATATAGTTATACTTGAGCTACACTATATACATTTAGTTTATCCTCCATATACGCATGCGCCGCCAAATAGTAATACTTGAAATAAATAGTTACCCTTGAGCTAATTAGTAGCCATGACAGGATTCCGCAATTTATAAAACCCTATCTGTCCCAGTATTAAAGTTTGGCATTCAATGCATTGACACTTTGCGGTTTGACATGCACCTCAGCTATTACACTTTGCGTTAACTATTACACATTGCGGTAGCATCTATCGACGCAAAGTGTAATATTCAGATCGAGGCGATATTACACTTTGCGGTTCAACAGCCTGTTCCTTCTTTCAAACGTCGTCTCTGCATAAAATAATACTTAGCCTACTCAAAAATATTTGGTGATCGTTAAATAAACAGATTTGTTATTACTGGTGCAATATTTTATTTAAAAAAAAAGTTTGGTTAGGGAAATTAAAATACGAAACTTAAGTTTTGTTTGTACTTCATTCCATGAAGTATTTACCGAGGTAATATACGAAATAGGGGTGTCGATGCATTTCATGCCGAACTATGAATTGATAATGTTGTTAACTGAATTCCATTACGAATACTATCAGTAGAAAGTATGCAATAACAGAAGTAAATAGAAACATATTTTGTAAACATGTATTCCTAACATAAAAATTAAAAGTGAACAGAAATGTATCAGAAATAATGACTAAAAGAAGCACTCGCTTTTGAAAAAACTCCTGTTTCAGTCATTTGCCATTTGGTACTAATCAACTAATCACTACGACACCTACCACGGCAAGTAATCAGTAATAGATATAGAAATGTATAATAATTCCGTAAAGATAATTAAATACTATCACCTTTTGTAAACTTGCATCGTTAACTGAAAACTTAGAAGAGCACATAAATGTATCAGAATTATTGACTTGGAAAAGACCCAGGCTCGTGGTCGTAAAAAAGACGTTTCTGCCATTTTGCCCATAAAGTGATGTTGGTACCTAAACCATCTAATCATGACGACACTCGCACCAAGCAATAACTATCGTGTGCTATATCTCGAAATGTTTAGAAAAGGTATCCGCACGACCTGCGAGTAGGGCTGAAACGGGTACCCGGGTACTCGGGTAAATGTACTACTCGAGTACTCGAGAGTTGCCCTTTGTAATGAACAATGGCGGACATATAGTAGTTTGCTTTTCAAAAGCGTTACAATATAGGTGCTAAATACGACCGAAAAGGTCAGGAAATCCCTTAACTAGTTTGCTCATTTGCTTCGCAACCGAAGGCAATTGAGCTTCGTGACTTGCAGGCGAGTACTCGTCGAGTAATTTGATATGAGTACTCGAGTACCAAATGTCTTATCCGTTTCAGCCCTATACCTGCGAGTGTTTTTTTGAGAAAGGAAATATTCAAAAGTGAAGTTTGTAACGTCCAAACATGCTCGAAGTCGAGTTTGTGGCGTCTAGCGTGATCGATTGGCGTCTTCTCGTCTTGGTAAAAGTGATTCTAGGAAGAGGAATGTTCACCTACGCGCCTCTGCCTATGGAGGTGGAGCGCGGGAATTCGTCTACCAGAAGAAGACGTCTTCTGATGCAAAACCACCAACAACAAGACGTTTTCTGGAAGATGGATCGTCAAATCGATCAAGCCTTAAATGTAACTCAACTTTGTAATCATATTGTTAAATATGGTATGGGTTGTTTCTCTTCACTTAAGAATTAAAAGCAATATTATTTGTCCCATTGCAATAATTAACCGTTGCGCGTAGTTTCTTGTGTGGAGTATACTAGTATATAAATGCTGTTTATAGAATAAAACCGTTTGGAGTTATGCCCCTTATTCTTACTTAGGCCACACACAGTGTTATATGATTCTCATCATTAAGTTGACTAAACAGAAAACATTAAAAAATAAAAGTTTAATAGCTAAGACTGACACTATAATGGCTGATCTTACAGGCTGGTTGTATGAATAACCTTTTTTATTTTAAATTAATACAAGAACACACTTAGCTGGCGGGTGTAATATTTCAAAATGTAGAGTTAAATATTGAATGCATTACTTATTAGTGAGGTTTCAATCAAACTATTTCCATATTACAATGTATGATTTTATTATTTTTCCAAAATCCTGTCATGGCTATACAGTGTAGTTAGTCTATCCTCAATACACGCATGCGTCAAATATAGTGATATCTTCGCTATAAAGTCTACCATCCATACACTCATGCGGCAAATAGTAATAGTTGTCTAAGTTGAGCTATATAGTATCCCTACCGTCCATACACATATGTCCAATATTTAAGCGAGGTAAGTAGTCTACCTTCCATAAATGCATACGCTAACATACATGAGATAATATTGTGACATTGAAACACTCCGTCAAATTTTATTGAAGAAAATAAGTTGGTACAAATTAGAGGTAATGCATATTAATAGCTGCATCTCTCTCTTGCTTAGGAATCTTATCAAACTTACCGCATACTTTAAATTCCAAGCTATACTGCAGTATCTAATTAAAAGGAAAACTTCAAACACAGCCTGCGAGAAAGCGTCTCCCTATACCACGGGATAGACTATGAGAAAACAGAGATATGGGACCCGTCTCACGAACTTGTACCCTGTCACTGTGACATACAGTGTAGGCAGTTGACAGGTTACTTGCAGCGGCTACTAGCAAGAACTACTAACAGTAGCTACTAGTAAGTATTACTAGCAGGGACTACTAGCAGTTTACTAGTAATGTCTCTTAGCAGTTTCTACTATAGTAAGGGCTACTAGAAGTACTTACTAGCAATGGTTACTAGCAGTGGCTACTAGTAGGAGCTACTATACTAGTACCAGCTACTATGGTTGCGGCTCGGGGCGTCAGGCCAATACCCAAGCTTAT
Source organism: Lepetodrilus elevatus (assembly GCA_034780755.1). Taxonomy (NCBI): domain Eukaryota; kingdom Metazoa; phylum Mollusca; class Gastropoda; order Lepetellida; family Lepetodrilidae; genus Lepetodrilus; species Lepetodrilus elevatus. The sequence goes on from JAVCKZ010059586.1 coordinate 3,214, forward strand.
AGACAACACCAAATAGGTGGACATTGCGCGCCAATGCATATTTACCCCGACCTTCAGTAAGACATGTTGGTGAGGAATATCATATTACGTGAAGGACAATAAATGGGCTTCTTTCATCAGGACAAGTGAGAGACATGTGAAATGTTGAACACGATTTAATGTGTACAATTTTGGAGGATACAGTTTCATTAAGTACTTTGAAAATAGTGAAAATACCGTTGTGTCTAAGCCACATCAACGTTCGTATAGCTTTCAGTTATTCGCATCTGAAGTTGAGGGGTCATGGTTTTCAACGTTGCATGAGGAGTCGACACAAAAGTATTATGCACTTGCTCATGCTAAATCACATTTATGAGGAAAAACAATATAAGTTGTCGACCGGTCTCGAGGGGTAGGCTATATGGGTTGATGTACCGTCTATGTGGGTATGTACGGGCTCGGGGTACATAAACCCATAGATAGTACATCAACCCATATACCCCTCGAGACCGGTCGACAACGAATTTATCTTACCGAACACCAATTTTCATTCACATAACTAATTTATATATTTTTTAATCGGTATTAGCAGCTAAGCAGTCATTCACATAATCTGGTTTGATGCTTTGTTCATTGTGACGTTAAACCTGGCTCCAGATAAGTGCTAAGCTCAGGCGTAGCGCAACAACAAGGACAAACTAGTCAAAACTTATTCCCCGCTGCTGCGCGGAACATTGCAAATAATTTCCCTCGCCTCAACCAATCAAAATCCGAAATTCTTGCGTGAGGTAAGATAAACAAACATGTTATTCTTCATAAACTAACGGCACTGTTCAATACAATGCAAATTAATTTCAATTTAATTTTCCAATCGTTATAATATAAACATTGTTAGGAAACGCACTACACATTGTTATACTGGAAGGATGCAACCAATTGTGGAAAGCTTTTGAATCGCGTTTCTAATATGATCCGTGAATATGCTATTTATTCCAATTTGTCAAGCGATGCTTTTCTGTGAACGCAATCTTTCGTTGAATAGCTTCGAAGTCGCAAAGTAAGGGAGCAAAGGAAGAACAGTTACTGGTTAGGGACATATTATCGCCTAGGACCTATTATCGCCCCCACCCCGCTGTAGCGCTTCCGTATTGGTAATTGATTACATTAGCCTAGTATGTAGAGTAGGGAGCGGGATGTATCGCAGTGGTAGAACGTTGGACTTCGGAGCCAAAGGTTCCAGGTTCAAATTCTGCGCAGTGTTCGCGAAAGTTACCTTTCTGACGCGATATTGATAGGATGCACTGACTGTAAAGTGGCAATGCAGTTACCATCCTTGGTCTTGTCAGTACCAGCCGGTGCTCGCAGGTTTACTGCAACATTCAGCGCTACGAATGTTGCGGGTTCCCTCCTGCCATAAACTGACAAGTAGTGATATTACTAATTATTAATACAGGATAATTGGAACAATATTTATAGTTTTCTTTAAATGAGACACTAAATAGTTTCAAAACTTCAAAACAATGAAAGTGACATAATTATCGGACTATTAATCACGTGACTTAACAATATGTCACTTGTTGATATTTGTTCGTCCTTTAACGTAGTTAGTGTGTAACACACTTTCCCTCAATAGTTACAGCATTTTATGTTTTCTACAAAAATAGCGCTCTCTTTATTCATCATTGAGATCGTTTCAAAATGTCCAAAAAATAACATTACGAAAATAAAACAGTGCGTTTAAATAATGTGCATCACATTATTTACATCCAGACATGCATTCGTTATGGTTTATATATTCGTAAATACCAATTTGATATTATATTATTTGACCAGAACATTACGATCCCCATCCTGTTTTATGGGGGCGATAATAGGTAATGTCAATTGCATAAAAAGGCCTTTTTTTTTACCCCATTTTCTGCCATTTTCAAGATTCGCAGCTAGCTTTGAATACACCATCATCACGTCACGTAAAAACTATGCATGTGTCATTGACGCTCGTATTAAGAAAAACATCCAGGGAAAACGTTAATATTTTTGGGCGATATATAGGTCCCTAACCTGCATCAATCTAACTTTTCCATACCATGCGCTTCACTAAATTATTTCAGCAGAAAAACTCGCACTATTGACAAGAGATACGCCGTCGCGAATTCTAGTTCAGTACGGAAAGGTAAAACGACCAAGAAGCATTATCTGCGAGAGTGGTACCTCAGTGCCCACCTAGTGTCGTTGTTCAATGAAAGACGTACATCCGTGATCGATTTACAAATACCTATTCCATTCCTGAGTCCCGCGATTGGATTAGTCAGTTGGATTTACCAGACAATGGAGATTGGGGTTGTGGTGGTGAGGGGGAGGGGGAAGGGGAGGGGGAAGGGGAGGGGGGTGGGTGAAGACAAACATTGATAGTAACAAAGTTACATCCTAACTGCACCATGCCGCGAAACATTCGCAAGCAGTAGATAAATTATACCAAAATGTTAAATGAGATTATAGTCACTAACTATAGACATGGTAAGTATTGACCTTCGAGGGAAACGAAATATGATTGCAATGACTTGAAAACAATGCATTTCGTCAGCTGAAAACCACGTTGTTTAAATTCCATTTAAAAATAAAAATGAGTTAGGTTTCTTTTCTAATATTTAGGATGATAATCTACATTTCCCCAAAGTTTCAAATCAAAATTCCAATTGTAAATGGGTTTTTCCGAAAAATCAATTTTCACTATTTAATATAGGCATCTGTGCCGGTATTCATAAAAGGGCTCAAGTTTTGGGCTTAAGTCTGACAATTTAGACTTTTCTGAGCCACAGACTTGAATTAAAAAATAAGTCAAAATACCACAAACTTAAGCCTTTTCTTTTGGACTTAAGCTCCTGTATGAATACCGGCCCTGCAGTTTCAAATGCGTTTTACAAAAAACGGTAGTGAATGGACTTAGAACAACGTGGTTCTCAGCTGGCGATTTGTCTGTACAATTCCAATCAGTTTGCAGAGGGGATAGGATAGCTTCTCCCGAAACTTCATATTACTTGTCACATGTTAACATTAAATGACATTAATAAAATAATAACTTTATATATATATATATACTAATATCAATAATAATAATAATAATATTAATAATAATAATATAATAATAATAGTATTATGTATAGGTATCAAACTTAACACATTATCAATATATAATATGAAACAGCTTACATGTGAACGAGTCTCTAGATAACACGCACCTATAGTAATCACAGGTAACACGCGCGTCTGTTATGGGGGGAGTATATTTGCTATGCAGTCACGGAAACATTTTTTACTCTGACCGGTTAACCGGGGTTTCTGTCACGTGACTATAACCTGACAAACACGTGAATTCTTGCTTTTGCATCCATACACATCATAACCCTAATGAAATAAATTATACATCACCCGTTGAAGAATTTCATGCACGTTTCTCAGGCAAAATGTGCATTTCATACAAAGAAGCTACGAAGCCTTCTTTTAGCGGGGTCAGTTATGAAAGCACGTTTTGTGTTACAATCGTCGCGATATATTCAGAGAAACGGCAAGAAATGCTTCAATTGAAAATAAGCTCTCAATTGACGGGTTGTGTATAATTTATTTGATGCAACTAATCATATAATTAGAATATATAATCAACACACTGCTTTCAACAATAAATATATCACTTCAACATGCACCAGCGTATAAATAGATACATTAAAAAGCAGACAAGCCTGGCTCTCGTTCTGAACATTCACACACTTGGTCGGTATAGTAGTTGTCGCCTCTGGTGTATCGCTCCGCTAGTCGTATACTATCATACAAACATGGGCAACACTAAACATACTAAATATAATATGGCACGTTGTTCGTTACGTCCGGTGCCAATCCAGTTTGAATATTCTAAGAAACGTCCTCTTGAACTGAGCATTGGCAAAAGCATAGCAGAAGGGGTTGATGGGACTGTTGAGATAACACAGCCAATACGTGAAGCTGTAGAACTTGAGGTTGATGGAGTCCCAGCCCGCGATGGCGATCACAAACACCATGATGTGGTACGGCGTCCAGCACACAACAAACGCTCCCAGAATAAGAGTGATTGTTCGCAGAGCTTTTCGGGCTCGATTTTCCGACTTAGACTTACGCTCACGTCGGTTTCGCCGGCGACTGTTTCGAGAGCGCACAGATTTAACAAAATTCTGTAGACGTCCGTCTTTTCGCCGTCGCCTGCCCCCAGCCGTGAGACGCTGCATACCTCGGTCGTCTCCACCGTCCCTGTTGTCGTACGGTGTCAGCGTGTTGTTATCAGGGGGTAAAAACGCCCGCTGGGCATAAGAAGCTCCACCTTTGTCTCCAAACGTGTCCTCCGTGGCCAACGGAACGCGCACGTGAATGCTTTCTACTTGACACAAGTTCTGGTCTGTGAGGGAATTCCTCCGACGCCATATTGGCGAATTTTTGTTATCGTCTTGGTCCTCGGTAAGGTTTCCGGATTGTGACTCTGACAAAAGTTTCACATTCTCCCCAGCCAGGTTGGAAAAGCTTTTCTCATCAATGAATCGAATGCCTTTTAAAATGTCGTTCTCTATCAGTGGTATTGACGAACGTTCCATCTCACTTGTAGGTCCAGTATAAACCGTATCTAAGTCTGTCACCTGGGTACTGGGTTCAAACTCAGATATATAATCACTCTTGATTTCCATTCTGTTAACCCTGGGCGCTAGGAGGTTGGTATCCGTCGCGTCCGAGAGATAAGGACTTTCCGGGGGCTGCGTTTTCCGGCCGATTTTGTTGGAATCTGCCTGGAGGGCGTTGTTGATAAAGCCTTTGTCTGGAATCATTGGCGGCTTGTTGTTGGACGTCAGCGGCGTCTTGCTCGTCCCCGCGTTCCCCTGGCTGGAACTATTCTCGTCGTCAGAGGCAAACGCTGGACTGCTGGATCTATCGTCCTCCTTCTCCGAGTTGTTTCTCTTGACGAAGCTAGTGGTGGTCACCGCTCCGGCAGCCGCTGCACCCTTGTTGTTGACCTGACCGTGCTTCTTGCCGGACTTGCCGGACTGAGGAATACTGTCACTACTGTTGGACGCCGTCACACGAGCCGCAGTGTGCTCGATGGCCATATCCATGGTGGACTGAAGTTTTTTGTGTTTAGCGTCCGATTTCCGTTGCAACGTGAGAGCTACTTTATAAATTCCTGCATACAGAACGCACATGATAACCAACGTTATCCAATAGTAACCAATTGTAAGCAGGAACGTGAACAGCGGGTCACTCATGAACTGAACCTCACATGCCGTGGGCTTAACAGTCCGTCCTTCCTCAACGAAGTACTGCCATCCTATGACAGAGGTGAAAAACACAAGAGTCGGTAATATCCATGTCACAGCTATCATCACTAAAACTTTACGCTCTGTACGCCAATTCCGATATTTGGCCGGAATCTTGACGGAGAGGAACCTATCCATGGTAATAAGGAACACAGTGTACTGGGACGTGAGACACACGGTCCAGTCGAGAGACAGCCACAAGTCGCACAGCCACGGCCCCAGAGGCCAGTAGTCCAGGAGCAGGTACTGCGTGAACAACGGCATGGAAAACGTCCCAATAAGCAGGTCGGACACGGCTAGAGACGCCAGGAAGTAGTTGGTAGGCTGTCGTATACTCCTTTCTATTCCAAAAGACAGTAGCACGATTATGTTTCCAAACACAGTGACTATACTGATGGCCCCGACAAGCAGCCCCAGGAAGATGGTGAGCCACAGCGGGTGGGGAGGGATGTGGATCTCGGTCTCGTTCACAGACTTGGTGCTGTTGTCCGCGCACACTGTGGCGTTGAGGGTCATGTTCCATATGCACGTGACGTACGTGCCAGGGGTCACGGCGTCGCTGATGTTGCCCCCCAGCGAGGCGTTTCCCTGGTACAGAGACGATCCCCCTGGATCAGTCATGACACTGGAGTTGTCCATTGTAGACGCCCAGAGCACGTGCTTAGTTCCCCATCACGTCGCTAGGGAACCTGAAACATACAATTTCACTATTTAGACATAATAGTATTAAAGTTAGTGCAACGAGGTAAATGAACAAGAAATGTACAATCATGCCAGTCATCTGGGTGCATGCTATGCTCAAAGTACCTGAGGGCCTATTCTCGAAACGTACTTACGAACTTCTTAGCCTAAGAACAGTTCGTTGCCATACTATAAGAATCGCCAAGATTGTTTTACGATCGTAAGAAAGTTTCGAGAATAGGCACCCAGGCTATTAATTTAGGCATCTCCCTTGTCTACCATTGCCAAAGTCACTGATATCAAGGTGTAATTCCCTTCTAAGATGTTCGCTCTTAGTATGAAGGAATCGTACGCTACATTGAAGCTTTATAGTCCCTAATGACCGTGTTTACACACATTATCCATTCCCATATAAGGGATGATGGCAAGTTGTTATTGTTGACATAACCACCACTGACGTACCATGACATCACTTTGTCTAGCACAGATCAGCAGGACACTGATGGGTATTTTAGAGATTGAGGAGGGCGTGTTACTAAATGAGTCACTTATTGGAGGCTAGAAAGAGGCCTCTGTATAAGTGGATATATTGTCCAACAATCACCAGCAATAAATACTTATAGTATCACACCTTAACACAAATGGGCTCTCCTGAAATATAGTGTCCACGGCATTGCATGGACGTTAACTACTGAACGTGTGGGGTAAAGGACGTCTCGGTTAGGAGGAACTGTAGAGTGGTCAGTCTAATTTGGCCTGCCACCGGCGCTGGTAATGCAATGAGGCCACGCGCTCGACATGGAAATAATCCTATCTACACTTGAAAACAATGGCCGCAAGATGATGTTGTGCCGTCGGTAATGACTTCGTGACGACAACTTGTCAGCACTTACGAAAAGAGTGCTCCCTTATATAGCAGTAGCCGCATGTAAACAAGGGCTGTGACAGTTACGATGGTGTTATATACTAGTATTTACGCATGATAAAATAAATGTGTCAGTGGGGCTTTCACATCTACTGGCGATACCAAAAACTCACGAAAAACGTAATATTTCGATATGGTTATAGCAGTTGCTCAATGTGAATTGAATCAAGGGTATTACAATGGAAATTAGAATATTACCGTAATACCTTCATGTGTAGCCTACACGTAGTTTGGTCAGACAAGAACTGCCCAACACACTGACATCCCATAGGTGTATGGTCGTACCGCGTCCAACTCACGAGTGTTTTAATTATTATGTTTCACTAATATCCCGATCGCGTTTCCGTCTATGAGTTAGGCCCTGCATGTCATCAGATCCGCTCATCTGACTATCGGCGTCTCCCAGTGAGGATACAGTAATAGCTCTGCTGCCCGATCTTTGTCCAGCCATCGCGCTAAGGACTCACGAGTAGACATAAGCGCTGTCCCAATGTTGGACTAATTTACATCTTCCCCTTATCTCAACAGACGCTCCCCTCGGCATAGTCTGTAAACCCCCGATAAATTCCGAATGGGATTTTCCTGAGCGTAGTGATATCATCTATCGGCCGCAAACGTCGCCGAAAGAAGCCATAAATATCGGGGTAGGTGCTAATTCCGTGACCCGAATCGATCGACAACGGGATCTGCGCGGGATTAAAGGGATGCCATGATGAGGTAAACTCATTCCAGGGACAAATTGCAATCAGTCTAAGTGAGCGCTCCATCCTATCTAACCCCTACAAACCTACTGTAGACTAACGATCACAATTGGAAGACCTGGGACATCTAACAAGCCTACAGCTCCACTCTCAATTCCGGGAAATGAGGTGTTTTTCAACCTCTTTAGGTACGGTGTCCACTTAGATCGCACACTGAGGGCAGGCAATCTCACCAAAAGAGACCATGCAGTCGACATTGTAATTCCTGCTCTCGGTCACCTTATCGGCGGCTTGATTAAAGCAATCGACACTTGTATCAACTATTGGAGGCGAGAGAGAGAGAGAGAGAGAGGAGAGAGAGAGAGAGAGAGAGAGAGAGAGAGGGGGAGGGAGAGAGAGAGAAAGAAAGAGAGACAGAGTGTGAGAGAAAGAAACACAGAGAAAGAGTGTGAGAGTGAGAAAGAGAGTGAGCGAGCGCGCAACCAAATACATCTAAGCAAGCAATTTTCTAAACAATTCAGTATCCTTTTCGTACTTGCTGAACATGAAGGATTTTTTATGATTGGCATACTTTCCTTATACCTGGTATCAATAGCAAAAACACCCCAATGTTATCTATCGGGTATATTTAAATCATGCCTATATGCCAACAATTGAGACCTTGAAGCAATTTTGGGCATATAGAGCACGGCTTGGGGCATATAAAGCACGGTTGAGGTGGAAGATATTTTGTAAATATATTTGCCTCTAATGGGTCTCGAACCCACAGCCACGATATCTAGCCTTTTCGACATGAACACGCCTCATTTCGTGAATTGGCAACATAGTTCCACACATTTGTAACAATTTCTATATAAATCTAGCACCTCGACTATTATCTGAGCGTCTCATTAACTACATAATAGTGTGGTCTGGGGGGTATGATTCCCGAACATTTCGAAATATGTTCTCAACAATTTCGAAATGTAGGCATATAGTCTATATAATGCAATTTCCTGGTATCTATAGAAATAAAACGCACAATGTTATCTAGTGTTGTCTAGGCGTGTTTTGGTTGTTTAACGGTTAATAATTGATTTATTTTTTCTGAAATAAACAATGGTGAAGTACGGTGTATAAGACGGCTATACTGTCCATGAATATGCAATACCAGTGCGTATCTGATGATGTATAGTATACCATATGGATTCGAAGTGACCGAGGTCGCAAATTAAGAGCCCGGGACTGTAAGGGGTCGAGGTATATTTCTCGGAGATTTGTTTTATCATGTTTTCTTAGAATTGATTTTCTTGCAATTTATGCTTAAAGAGATTCGATAGTAGAGTAAAAGGCTCTTAAAATATCCTTTCTGACGTTCGTGAACACAAGTAGCCTATCACCAGGATCTTCAAATGTTCATACTTCGGTGAACTATCGTAATTGAAACAGGCCTATTGCTGTGAGATCACTGATACATCGTATGATATACATGTTACAATCTATCATTCGGCGAGAGTATGAGAGAAAAAACCCACGGCTAGCTCAGTTAGCAACCACATGGAGAAAGAATGCAATACGTTGAATGAAATAAAGAAATCGAGATGTAAAAAACACACCAACATTGTAAAAATGTATATTACAAAATCTGCATGTAGGTCTAGCGTTTTCTTAGAGTATATATATATTTGCTATTAATTATTGTCCCTACAATAATGCATCCCACTTTCTGTTATAGACGCCGACTATCCGGAAGACCCGAACTCAACGAAGTAATATTGACAGTTTGCTTGCGGACCTAACCCTTACAGACAAACACTAATCAAGAAACTCAAACAGTAATCAAAGCAGAGTAACCAGGCCACGCGTGCTTTGTGTAGTCGTGTATATATACATACCTATCTATAAATAGAAACAATATCTTAAGAGTGAATATGTCGCTGACGTTCAACATACTGACAATAGATCATCTAATACGTAGTCCCAAGAAATATATTAATTATGAAGTGGCTTCCATAACACACAAAGCATACAGCCTTGTACGATTAGATAGAACAGTACACGATCCTTTCAAAAAGCTCTCGTACTCACTAAGAGATCATGGCGGTCACGTAACTATCTGTCTTACTGGTCAATACGAGAGCGCCATGGGCTCTTAATGGATACGAGAGCTTCCTGAAAGGCCGCCCAGAGCACTAAATTACGCTGAGCGTGCCATCTTTAATCGATATTGAGTTACTTCTGCATATACCTACACGTATCTCGCGGTAAACGCCAATGTTATGTATCTACAACGTCACATAGTATTATCGAGTTTGAGCATGTTATTAATGTTATTTGTGGAAACTATAAGGAATCGTAAACATCTTTACAGTGGGCCTTCCGGAAGGTATCGGTCACGTGATCACTTAAAGTCCCTACCTTAATTTCCACCCACGTTTATCAAAATACACGCTAATCCTAGTAGGAGATTCCCTCAAGACAACAAAAGAAGCGGCGACGTTCTAAATATACCCATGGATTAATAATTGTATCACTTTGTGCGCGTTAGGTGTACTTGTTCTATTAGCATAGTCTTGGAGCGGTTAATAGAGCGTTGGGACACAAAGGACAACCCTAGGAGAAACTCGGGATAGCGTTCTTAGATGCTGAGGTCATAGAGGAATATACTGTAGGAGATAATCCCAGATAGATATAGACGTTGTTCTTTGTAAACGTATTTGTCCACGTCCATAGGACACAATACAACAACTCCTTGTACTGCTCGTGAAAGGTCATACTGACATGGTGGTATGGTGGTACTGCGAGGTATCCTACATTGGTCTCGTGTGTCACATCCGAAAGTACCAGGTTCAGTTTCCACTGAAGATCACATTCGGAAATGCTTTACATGTTTTGGATGTAATGGTCGGAGGTAAGACCTCCTCAGATGTCTTGCTTCCTGAGTATAAGACCTGCTGAGAGGTCTTACGTCACAATTATAAACCTGTGTCTGGTTTCTGCCTGTATACCTCCAAGTTCTTTTCTGAACGGTAAGACCCATTTACCATCGCGTTAACTATTACACATTGCGGTAGCATCTATCGAAGCAAAGTGTAATTATTACACATCGCGGCGATATTACATTTTGCGGTTCAACAGGTCTTACTTCACAAGTACAAGGTCTTACTTCACAAGTACAAGGTATTACTTCACAAGTACAAGGTATTACTTCACAAGTACAAGATCTTACTGCTTGGTTATCTTGTTTTTTTTTAATAATAATACTAAGTAGAACTACTACAATGATAATAAAATATCTTGAAATTAGTCAGGATCGAACTTAAACTTACAATCAACAATCAACAATCAACAATCATAAGCCAAACACGATATCGACTGCGCTATGCAGTCCTCGAAGAAACTACTCGTAAAGTCTATGTGCTTTATCCTACACATAATGTAGTCGTTTACCCTCTATGGACACTGATTTTAGGTGAAACATGAGTTGTTTTGTTACATATAGAACCCAAACAAAATATAAAAAAATCGGTTGCTAACTTGTTACATATAGAACCGTCGTTACATATAGGACCGCAACACACGTATTATGAATATGTCTGTCCATACCATACAACTACCAAACCCTTTGAGGATTCCATTCCCCATACAATAGAATCTCAATCTGTCATTTTCAAACAATCTGTATCCTGCCACTTTTATATACACGTCTATGTCAACTTCCTATCTTCCGGAATTGTTCAATAAAGCCACAATGCAAGTATGTCATCATAACGTAAACTGGGTAAGCTGAATACTACATCTAACAGTACACACACATTGTTAACAACCATAATAGTGTCCGTATCCTCACAACCTGTATGCACTGTACTTGTGCTAGTATATATTCAGACAACCCACTAACAGCATCGCTTTGACGAATGAGGTTGAATCAATACATTGACATTGGACTTCCTGTGCCATCCATGTAATTCCAGCACTTGTAATCAGGCTAGAGTTACGTACATTTCTCCCAGGAGATGGTTACTATTCCCACCTATTAATTCACGATAACCTCCCGGGAAATTTGCAATATGTAAGTATTTGTCTCTCAAATAGAGGTTACAATATTAAAACAGGTAAAATACAGTCAAGTCGTACGCTATAGTTGTAATGTTAAAACAGGTAAAATACGGTCTTGTCGTACGCTATAGTTGCAGTATTTTACCTAATACGGTCTCGTCGTACGCTATAGTTGCAGTATTAAAACAGGTAAAATACGGTCTCGTCGTACGCTATAGTTGCAGTATTAAAACAGGTAAAATACGGTCTCGTCGTACGCTGTACACGTGTACTTGGGTAACAATGAACTGGTCACGTGTGCGTCATCCATACTTTGCGCGCCACAGCCAGGATATGTGGGAACCAGGAGGTGGTTGCACGACGCTCTTGTAGCGCTACAATAGTTGTAACTGGGTTCCCGCCACAATAGAAAGCGTTGACGTTACAATAGTTGTAGCCTACAAGGGCCCGTATTCTCGAAACTTCTTAGCTAAGAACTTCTTATTGAGAAAAGATCTCTTCAAAAATTAACATGAGCAGGAGCCCAGTTAGGCAAATTCTTAGTACTTACGAACTTCTTAGGACTTACAAAGGTTCAAGAAAACGGGCCATGTTGTCCAATGTAATATTACATCGCTCATGTATTGGTATTTCAGGGATAGACATATAATACTGTTGTCAATGCAATGACAGTTTACAGCTTCTACCTACCAACGGGTATAGCAAAATTATTAAGCTTTATCATCCTAAGATGCAATACTCCATATGGTATTAATTCATGATACCAGACAGAACTATACTGAGTCAATAATGCATGGGTGCGGTGGTGAGTCGCCGGAAATACTGATCGGGTGTAAAAACCTAGTCCATTACTTCCTAAGAGATAAAATACA